>WBMY01010934.1:6009-16016 GCA_013397315.1 Donacobius atricapilla
GGCTGTGAGGGGAGTTGGGAAACTGTTCCCTCGCCCCTGGGGGCTGGGATGGTTGAGGCAGAGGGTGGGCAGTGGACACACAGAGATGAAAAGTGGAAGTTGGGCTTGCAGACTAGCGAGAGACCAGGCTTGGAAGTCAACACAGGGATCTGACAGGAGGCAGAGTAAGTACACTGTGGGCTAAGGAAAAACATAATATGCTGGAAGGAAGAGCCATGTGGGAGGATTAGCCTGAAAGAGTGGGGGGAATGGAGGGGGTGGTAGATAGTGAGGATGAGCAACAAACTGATGAGGATGTGAATGCTTGAATAAGGACAGGTGGGGACCAACAGTGTGGGGAGGCTCAGGGCCACTGAGAGCAAGGTAAGAAGCAGCACCAAAAGGCCCAGGGTAAAAGTAACTGTTAATACATCAAGCAGAACTGTGAATGGTGCTTGAGGTCAAATATCATACCACTGAACAGGTTCTTGGGGAGCATCATTCACCCTGTATGTGAAATGAGGCCACCTCTGTTTTGGAGAGAAAAAGTCCAGTTGCCAAAAGGAGACCGAGCATCAGTGAACACATGTCATTCAGACCTTCCCACTGATGTTTGGTTCTGCAAGTTCAGTGGCCTCGTGTCCATGAATACGGTCACTGAAAAGATCCCTGGCAGGTGAAACCTGCCCAGGCCTCATGGCCATGGTGATGGCAGGGGCAGCTCTTCCTGTTAAGAAAAGTAGGGGCATGCAAGAAGAGCATGCAAGATGGACAGTGCTCAGTCTTCACCAGCCTCCTTTGGGCCAAGGCGGTAAAACAGGGTCGCTGGGCAGCATTTTGCTGGCATGAGACATTTGGCCACCTGGTTGTTGGGACAAGCAGGCAGCAAGCTGGGTCTGCCTGTGAGGAGGCTTCACTTCAAGCTCACAGCTCTGAAGTGGCTATGGGGGATGTTCCTGCCTGCAAGTCCACAGCAGCAAGAACTGGGCTATGTCTCACGTGAAGGGAGGATTACTTGGAGAAGGAGGAAACTGGAAAACTTTGTTAACAAAACTACCAGCTTGTTAACAAACTCTTTAGCAACTGGTCATTTGTAGGGAAGCTAAGAAGGGGAGCTAGGAACAGCTTGAAAAGGCAATATAATGTGAGTGCACACACAAAGAAAGTTGTTTAAAGACAAATTAAACAGGTCCAGGCATGTATTTTTCCAAGCAGCTAGGCATTTTTTCAAGGGAACAGAAGGAGTGTGGTTTAACAAGTAATTTTCAACAGCAGCATTTTGTTTGAGGCAATAAAAAGTTCTGATCTCTCTATCACATTGCTTGCCTGCAGTGCTGCGTGTTCACCTCTTACTGTTGCCTCCTCCCACACACTCCTATTGATCATCACATCCAGCAAAGGTCTCATTTTTAATTGCTGGTCAGAGTAGAGATCCTCTGCCTGTCTGCGTGGATCCTCCAGTTTCATTTAGCCATGGGAAGGCTAAGATTCCAGATGTGACGGTGGTGATAAACCACTCACAGCAAAGTCCAGGCTTTGTTCCCAGGCTGGAGCAAAACCACAACCACATGCAGTACTGAAAATGATGGGTGTGCCAAAACAAAGTTTCTTAGAGAAATAACCCAGGCTATGAAAAATGCAACTCCTCATACAGAGAGGCAGATATATGGCCTATTCAACTTTAAAAGCAGCATCTGTGAAGCCTGACCAAAAATTCAAACCATATTTTACAGCATGAGGACTACTCATGCATTTTGAACACACCAGAGATGCTCAGAAAGCATCACTGTTTTTTTTCCAATTTACACTTACAGTAAAAAACTGAATTTAATGTTAGCTACTCCAATAAAATTATTGCTGAATGTGGAGGCAATTACAAGTTTCTGTTTCCAAAAGTCATTGTATCTGTCTGGCTACAGAAACCCACAAAACTGTACAAGTTTCTGTGCCTGTTATTGTCTGTATCACACTGTCTCTGCAGATACCACTGTCCCTTGCTCCCCATTCAGCCATTCTAGTACACTTTGTCTCCAGCACTAGGGGATAAAAATCAGCAGGATTAATATCAGCAGGATAGCTGATTATTAAGTAAGAATGTCAGAGGCTACTAGGTCAAGGAGCAGAAAAGGGTCAAGATACAAGAGTGGAAAATCACTGTTTACAATTACAAAAAGGCAGGTACTTTCCAACAGCATCAGTAGCCAGCCATAAGACAGCTGGCTATGGAATGAGGGGAGCCTGTGGCACTTCAGAGCTCAGCTTTGGGTAATCCACATGAAGTGTGATCACACCTTGGGGATGACAGCTCTGCTGTACCTAAGTACTAATTCAAGTTTCTTAAAGCTAACTTTCTCCTTGCAAATGTTACTGCACACAAGGCACAAACAGAACACTACCAATGTGCACTAGCATCTGTATATCAAATGGATGATTTTTAAAGTCACATATGCTTTTTCATAATCACACTCTTCCATCATAATCAATTAATTAAGTGTACTTCTAAGAGTGGGAAAATAATGGAGGTTTATGTTGATGCTGGTGAGCAGTTCTGAGGCATTTAGGTGTGTTCTAGTTTTGGCTTGTCATAGACATAGTGTTGGATGGATTTTAGGACTACTAGACTGTGGAGATTAGTGTCAGACATTTGAACAAGTGCTCTGCTGAATCAGAGACACCAAAATGGACATCTGGCTTTAAGTGGATGTTTTAAGGCTTTGCAGAAAAACAGCAGGCTCTTATAACTGCCTTGTTAAATTGCCTTTATTTATAAACCACAGTTTAAAAAAGTCATATACCATCATTGGTTTTCTGAATCAAGACTTCTCTTTTTTTACTTAAACCTTGAACAGTGAGGAAAATCTAAGATAAATCAGAGTTTGCCACACTTAAAATAATAAGAGTCCAGAGGCATATTTGAAAAACATCTATTTCAGCAGGAGATAGCAATTCATCTTGATGAGTAATAGGTTGGAAAAAAAGCCATTTAAATAAAAAGATGGGTTCTCAGAACAACAGCACATATACCAATGCCCACACAAACAGTGAGGCTACAAACTCCCCAATAAAACTAACCCTACATGGGTGGAAGAGCAGTAGGAACAGATCCCCAGTGGCTCCTCAATTTCTGCAGGCAGAGCCATCACAGAGGCTGTGCATTATCCACATCTCATTTCAGCCCTGGAAGTAGGCTAGTAATGATTGTGTTCCAGAGGCTCTAACTCGATGTTTATTAAACAAACTGCCACCAATTTTGATTGAAGACCAAATTGTAGCTCCCAGGTTCCCAGCACCTTCCTAGCTGCCATGAAAATAAAAAGGAAAATGGCAATGGGTACATTTTTACAATACATCCTGAATTCAGCATCTCAGCCCAGGTAATTTGAGCAGGAAACCTTTGGTTACTGCAACAGTGTCTATGGACATGAAAAGAAGCTTAGCCTACCTCATTCATGGTTTTCCATTTGCTTCTGCAGAGGTGTTTGAAAACACCCTCGAGGTCACAGTATTGACTCTGTTAGACTCCTTGCAGTAAAGTGTTAACCTCTTAAAGAGACCATGTCTAACTATCACAGAGAAATGGAACTAGGTAACCTCTTGGCCTCCCCTCTTCTCAGGGGCTGGAGAGGAGGCCAAGAACAGCTTGGCCCAAGAACTATGCCCAAAGCAAGACTAGATAGAAGCAAAGGTCCCCAGGAAGTCTACAGCAACTGGTGTGATGTCCTGGTCCTTTACATTTTGTGTGCATGATATGGCACAGCTCTTTCCCTCGTTCCTTAACCTCCGTTTGAAAAGTCAGTGTTATCCCAAGTACCACTCTTTCCAGTAAGGAAACAGATCAGTGGTTGTGAGCTGCTTCAGTACTACAGTGAAGAGGTTACATGTACCAGAGACAAGTAGGAGAAATCTTGAAATAGTCACCCACAGATTTTACATTGCCTCTGCCATCACAAATACTATGCCCTTACACTGGCAGCTACCTTTAATTTAAGTTTATTTAAAATTATCTTTCATTCCAAGACATCCTACTGGTAGCACAACGCCAATGAAAACTGAAAATTAATGTTGTAATGGCAGAAGGAGCTGCTACTGCAAAAGCATGAGACTCCTGGTGGCAGATGCAATGTGAGAACTCTGGGTGATTATTTTGAGAGAGCATGAATAGATCGACCAACATTATCAAACATGGAACAAGCATGGGGTCCAACTCCTTGCTCCTGCTGACTCCACAGAAAACACTGTTTTTCAGCAAACCTTTGAGCAGCAAGAGACCAGAATGTAGCACAGTAACATGCAAAATCTTTTCCAAAATAGCTGTGTAGTGGAGGAGTGATAACCACTAGTGGTTCTCTGAACTGCTGTTCTGCACTAAAGATCCTGCTTGGTAGTGGCTGCTAACTAGATCATGCTGATAGGATGATGTTGCCTGTGATGATTAATTTAAATTGCTTAACATGTTTGCAAAGCTAAGTCTTATTAAGGCAGAACACTCCTATTTAATCAGACAAGTGTTTTGACTTCGCTTGCACACATATTCAAAGGAATAAATTTTGACAAATGTAAAGAACTGTCTTTTCAGACGTAAGGAGCAACAGGGAATTACCATTCTCAGAAGCATCTTTCCAAACATGCCTGCTTCTATCATCTGTATCCCAGAATTATCTGTTACTGTCTCGAACTTGGCATGATTTAATTACCAGTGTAATTGAAAGAATATATTCAAAATAAAAATATTATTCAGAGGAGATCAGATTTCTTAGCAGAAACAGGCAGTAGACCTCATGGCTTTGGAAGTGACAGGCAAAGCTGACTGCCATAACTGAGAACAGATAGTCAAGTGCCTGAACTGATTATTCAGCTGGAGTAGGAGAAAATACAGTGTGTTTCTTCTTACTGGAAGCCATTAACAGCACTTCGGGGTCTGGAACTCTTTTTCTTTTTGCTTATATTTTACAAATATATATTTATATATTTTATAAATCTGTATTTAAAAGTAGGCTTTTTAAAATGCATTTCAGAAGCCTACGAATCATAAATAATTTCATTTTACTTCTGGGATCAAGAAATCTTGGGTCTGTGCCAGACATGTTCACAAATGTATATAACGAGACAAGTGACACAAATGCACAGCTCTGTGCCTAGCTGGCAGTATTTTAAATTATTATTCTATGTTAAACATTATTTAATATACTAAGAGTAAACATCAGAGTGCAGACCTACAGAAGTAACCTTTCTAGTGGTGCAGAACACACTAGGCTTTGGATACATTCCATCTCAATAAAAAGAGAGGGAAAATTGCTCTTTTAGTGCAATATAGAAGTGTGTCAGAGACCACACAGCTCAACATATGCTAGGCTCTCTACATTGTCTGTATTCTACATTGAAGATCCTTAATCCAAAGAATGATTTGATTTTCTCTTTTGCATCTGTCTGAGACAAACTGGAAAGACTGGTAGATAGCAGAGCTTCCATCCCCCTCCTGGATCCAAGGAGAACTCCTCTTCACAGAAGCCTAGGAAGATTACAGCTAGCGCCTTATCTGGGGTGATCACTCCTCTTAGCAGTCTTTCCTCTCCCCACAGGCCAGCACAGGACAGGACCTCTGTTCATGTACACTGGCTCTTCTTGGATTTGACTCTCAATTTAGAGTATTTCTGGCAATGGCTATCTGGGCACCTGTAGAGCAAAGCTAGATAATCAAAATGAAATTGCCAAGCTAGAAGAGTATGTAGTTTCTATATGGTGCTATGTTTCTGAAGAGAACAACTTAAATGACAGACACTGAATTCTTAGAAAACTTTGCACTCCAACAAGCTATCCTAAATAAATGAGAATAACCAAAGCACTCCAGCATCTCAAAACTCCTTAAGTCAGTGGATTTCAGGCTTCTGCTCTGAGTGAAGCATTGATCCTTGTGGAGAGAACACTGTCTTTGTGAAAATAAAATTACCAGAAGGACCACACTCCAGGTTTAAACACCTTTGCAGCCAATCCCTGTCCTCACACACGCTCTCAGCAACTTGCTGATTTCACAGAGCACACAGCTCCCATCTCTTCCAGAAAACATAACGCATTCATCAGGTTCAGTAGTTGTTTTGACTTCAGGGAACCACACAGAAAAGCAATGTTCTTTGGATGAAAGCCAGAGATAGAACAAGATGACAACAACTGCATGAAATCTGTAATTTCATGCTGTGTTGAAATCCCTGGCTGCCCTTACAGCACTTCCCTTTCACGAAAGTTATTTATTGGCACATGTGGGGTTTTTTTTGTTGGACTGCAAAGGTACTTTGCATTTATAGGAGATACACAAAAAAGAATTAACAGAAATACATGAGCTGATAAGCATGAAATATATAGCTTATTTTGCACATTTATTTATATAAGAGATAGTATCAATAGTTTCTTGTCAAACATGGAGTATAATGTTAGAACCTGCAATTTATTAACGCACAGCAGTTATATAAGCACTTATAGACCTCTCAAATCACTATAAAAAAAGTGAAGCATTGTGTGACAGTTACAGTCGGTGAAAATAATGATGAAAATTTTATTAAAAATAGCATCTTACAAATCTTTATTTTTAATCACCGCAATATTGTAGTTAAGTGTGCTGCCAAGCCCCAAATAAAATACACCTAAGTAATTCTGATAATCACATGTTTAAGTTTACATCCTGAAAACTCCAAATTCTGTCTTCTTTGTGGGTGCATTAAGTGTTGCACTGAGACTGAGGCCCAAAACCAGTCTTGTGTCAGCTGGATCAATAATTCCGTCATCCCATAATCTAGAGAAAAACCAAAAAACATAACAAAACAAAACTTTTAATAATGAAAGGAAATCAACTAATACAGCTGGTATACTTTCAAACCCATGAAACTGGAAATGCTTCATATTAAAGGAAGAGGAGTAAAGAGCTGACTTTTACTTAAAATGATGGAGTCAATTCATGCTGTTCATCAATGCAATAGACTGGTATGCATTACTCCATGGAATTTGTCTTCTAGAACAATATATACATTTTAGTAAGTGAAGAATGTCAGACCTATGTATTTTAAACAGATTCTTCATACTTCATCATCTCCTTCAAGAAAAAAAGCCCTCTTTGCTTGTTAATGTTCATGTGGAGAATGATTATCTGTTAACTACCTATCTAATTCTATTAAGAATGCTTGCACTTTAAGGATTATGTCACATCATTATTTACACTATTCAGGTTAATTCAACTGCCAGATGAGGACAATACAAGTGTTTATTCTTTCATCATTAAAAAGCCAGAATAAATTTCAAGTATTTTCAGAATTTCTGTGGTGGGTTGACCTTTGTTGGATTCCAGGTGCCCATGGGGCTGCTCTATCTCTCCCCCTTCCCATCTGGACAGAGGAGAGAAAATAAGATGGAAAACAACAGGTTGAGAAAAGACAGTTTACTAAAGAAAAAGTGAAACTTTGCACGTGCACAAAAAGAAAAGAAGTTAACAATTCTCTACTTCCCATCAGCAAGCAATGTCTGGCCACTTCCCAGGAAGTAGGGCTTCAGTATGTATGGCATTTGCTTGGGAAAGCAAACACTGTAAATAACCAATATTCCACCTTCCTCCTCCTTTCCTTAGCTTTTGGAACTGAGCTGAAGTCATATGCTATGGAATATCCCTTTGATTAATTTGTGTCAGCAGGCCTAGTTGTGTCCCTTCCCAGGATCTTGGCCACCCCAGAATACTGATGGGGGGAAAATGTTGGAGAGAGAGGCTGATGCTGCACCAGCACTGCTCAGCAAGGCACTGCTCAGCCAAGGCACTGCTGTGTTGTCAACACCTTTCTAGCTACTAATGCAAAGCACAGCACCATGAGGGCTGCTGTGGGAAAATAAACTCCACCTCAGCAAGACCCAATACAATTTCTTACATTTATTTTACCATTAAGTTCATTTCTAAACAACTGGAAGATACTACCCTTGTTAACTCAGGTCTGAAGGCAATTAAATTATGAATGAGCAATTGCCAAATTCTCAGGTCCCCAAAATCATCCACACTTGTAAATAGTCTCTTTGATATTATCCAAAATTTAAGGTCTTAATGGCATCAGTTCTCAATGACAGCTCCATCCTTCCTAAACTCAAATCCATGTTGAAATTCCCACCAGGCCATGAAACTGTAAATACTGTTATTTCCCCAGCAAGATATTTAAACAATATACCACACTGCTCATTGAAACCTAGTCTCACTTAAGCACATACTTCAATCAGCACCTGCGGAACAGATACACAGGATTGTCGCGGTGCTTTCGGAGAGTGTCTCTCCACACGCTCGAGCTAGCCCTGGCACCGTCGCAGCGAGGCAGGTACAGTCCGGCTACGGGAAGCCAGAGCTGATCCTGTGGGTTCTGCGAACCGCTGACCCACTCTTCCCCGTGGCACTGTGTGTGTGTGTGGCGACGCTGGCAAGGAAGAAAGGAGACTCGGGCTGTGGAGCAAACACATTCTCCTCTCCAACTACAGCCCGGATCCAGAGCCAGAGCGAGGCTCTCCGCCCGCACTCACTTTTGAACTGGGGAGGGGAAAGGGGAGCGGATAAGGGACAAGCCAATGGGAAGACACCGGGNATATTTGGAGATAAATTCAGCAAAATCTATTAGATAGGAAACAAGCTATTTTGCACTCTTCTTTCAATCTGAAATGTGCCAATCTCACCCCCAAGAGGACTGCAAACTATAGAAAAATACATGCTGATAAACTCAAGGGAGCAGCAGCCACCTAAGTGTTTTCCTTATTTGCTTTATTTTGCCATTTGCTGAGAAAGTAATATTGAGTAATATTACAGATAAATATACTAAGAGATTGACAATATAAGCTTTTCTTTTACAAGGTATTTCTATCCTATGATGCACAAAATGGAATTGCAGTTGAAGACACCTTTAACAAGACCAGGCACAAGGGTTCAGGCTCAGCTCTAGGAACATGTTTTCAAACTATTAAACAGAGAATAAAAACAATACCCAGCTCAGAAAGAACACTCTACTACAAAAAGATCTTATCATGGTGCAGCTTCCCAAGCAGAAGCCTGTTAAACTAAATGGGGCACAAGAGCAAAACTGAAGCACAGAATAAAGGGTTTGGAGAAGGGAAGGCTTTGCTGCTAATTGGGCAAAATCACGCTCTTTTTTGGGAGCGAAAACCGAATTTTGATTTAAGAAGTCATGCACCACAGTAGTTGTTGCAAGTCACTGACCTGGCTGCCAGGTCCCAACAAGCAGAGAACAAATTCTAGAAAAAAAATAGAATCATAGAATGGTTTGGGTTGGAAGGGACCTTAAAGATCATATAGTTCTAATCCCCCCACCATGGGCAAGGACACCTTCCACTAGACCAGGTTACTCAGAATCCCATCCAACCTGGCATTGAACACTTCTAGGGATGTGGCAGGGGACTGCTCCTCTGGGCAATCTGTTCCAGTGCCTCACCACCCTTGCAGTAAAGAATTTCCGCAAACATAAAAAGTTTAATTTCCTCAAACTTCTGGCATGGCAAAAAAACCCCACCCCTGCTATAAACAGAAAATACAAATGTAAGAAAACTGTAGCTCTATCTAACTTCTCATTTTAGGATTCTCAGCCAGTACCTCTCTTCTAGTGGGCTAGGAACCCAAGCAATGGAATAGTCCAACAGCCACACTTGAACATGCATGAAGTGGTACTAACAGCAAATTCTGTTTCAGATGACACAAGAGCTGTCTGTATCATAACTTGGATAAAGTGCATGGTCTAAACTCCTGCTGTGTGACTCCTGTGAGTAACTTCTTTCTGAACTGTATCTTGTATTGGTTTAGCATAAATGGTAGGAAAAACCAATTGTTGATCCATTTTGGAACTAACAGCTAAGCTGGCCCATCAGGTAAAAAGTGTACACCCCCTGGGACACCGCTTAAAAACAGGAATCTTGGGAGAGCCGCCCTCTTTCCACGGACTCCTGCCATGAGGTAACATCGCAGCCGGGCCGGGAGGGCCCCGGGCCCAGGGGCCAGCTGGCCCCGGGAG
>WBMY01010934.1:16496-29860 GCA_013397315.1 Donacobius atricapilla
GTGGAAAAGTGGATTGTTGCTAGGGAGGGGCGGGGGGTGTTTTTGAGAGGGTTTCGTAGTTGGTTTTTGTTTGTTTACCTTTACTGTATGTTAATAAATCTAACTGTTTCTATTTTTGAATTGAACCTGTTTTGCTTTTCTTTTAATCCTATTCCACTAAAATGAAAATTAGGCGAATGTGATAACCACTACAATCTTTAAATTTTAAGCAGTAACTAAATTTTAAGTAGTTACTAAATTTTAAGTAGTAACTCTTTAAAATATTTAGGCTTATGTGGGCAATACTTAACTGAAAAGGCTCAGAGGAAGTGCTTTTTACCATACAAAAGCAAAAGCAATTGGAAGCTTTATTTTGTTCAAAATAGCCAAAGAAATGTGTAACTTGGTTTTACAGAGACTTACTTCAGAGATGTTTGAATTTTCTTGATTTTTCTCAAGACAATGGTTGCAGCTCAATATAATTTAGCATGACAGAATGGCCAAGACAGTATTTTCTATACTTTCAACTTCACAGAGTGTGTGTTACCAATGTTTAATGCACGTGCTTTTTTTTTCCTTCCCCTTGTATTTGTATTTTGATTTAATAATGATGAATATAGTCAGATTAATCTGCCAAAGGAATGGAGAAGATCCTTCTTAATACTGAAAATAAAAATTGTTTTGTGAGGTCAAATCAATCCCAACCTTCTGTTTTCTTAAGACTATGAAAAAAACCCCCAACTTTATGAAGAATCTCAAATACAGTAATTTCTATTTTTAAGCAAATTTTGGATTTTTGACTGCTACAGATTTGTTTGCTCTGCATATAAACATTTTTCCCAATAAATACCTACCATTAACTTTCTTATTTATGAAACACATTGAAACAATAAGGGAATTCATAATACTTAAAGTGTTCAAACCATCTGCTCAGGGCCTGGAAAGGGCAGGGACTTCTGACTCCAGAAGTATCACCAACTTAGTGCAACACCTTGCAAGCCCCAACTTCACAGTGATTACTACTGTAATAAATATCCAAACACGAAGAACATTTTAATGGCAGATCTGGGTTGGATTTTTTTCCCTTTTTTTTTGTAACAACACAATTGACTTATATTGACAACCATAGAGATTTTATGTTGCATGGAAGTCAAGCTGCTTTCATATGGTCACGTGACCCTGGCTTCTGCTTCTCTTTGTTTAAAGGAAACTGTATTCTCCACAGGGATGTAACATCAATAATTAAACTATCTATTAAAACTCCATTGCAGGAACATGAGTCACACTACACTCATAAAATATCTGTAACTGAGACAGTGTGACTAAAAGAAATGAAGTTGCCTGAAGCAAAATGCTTGTGTAATTTGTTAAGATGCAAACCACTGAAATCTTTTAAGAAACCTGTGAACAGATTAATATAATTCATTAAAAAGGGTGCTGCCTAATGACTGCCATTAATTAAGACTGCTCATTGTGAAAGGTTCTAATCAAAAAATTGGTTAAAGTCTGATTAGAAAATACAACTGAAGGGAACAGTATTGACATCCCGTATATATAGCAAGTTATCATAAGCAAAATGATATAAACAGAATAAACAGGGATATTTTCTTGTCTTTTAAGATCATTACCGTATTTTCCTTCTCTCTCCTTATTACTGCTAAAAGCTTGATGCAAAGCCTAATGAAGTCAAGTGGAAGGGTCACATCAATCTCAATGGCTATTACGGGTGAGGCAGACATTAGGCAGGAGGACAGCATGAGGGAGCCTCCAAACCAGCTGCACATAAGCAGCAACATGGACAACAATCTCTGTGCCATCTATTATTTTTGTTCTCTCCGAAATGCAAAGCTGTTTGTTAGAGTTTCCTTGTTGACCTTTTTGGTGAAGGGATCTTAAAAACAAAGGCTGTCTGAATTCAGTTCCAATCACAGTACCCTGACATTTGGTTGACAACTGGCTGGGGTTTTATCATGCTTGGAGCCCAACAGGAATGGGACGCAAAAGGGACAGGTTAGTCCTCCCTGTATTACAGCAAATGCTTGCTAATAAGCAGCTGCTGATGTTGGTTGAGGAAAAGGCTGTCTACAAGGTGCAAGGTGAGTGGTACATCCTTCCTCCTGAGTACACTTGCTGCAAAGACTGTAATCCACTTCATCTCATTGTTTCTGCTTGAACAGCCTACTCCACAGTAATGAAAACCTCTGAACTATTGATCTGAGATCTTGCTTAGGAATTAGTTAATGCAAAGCATGAAAGGGCAGGAAACATGAGTATATCCACTGAAATACCCAATTAACTCTACAAGAGAGCAATTAAAAGCTCCTAGACAATGCAGACTGCACCTACTTGAACAGAAAAGCGAGAGAAGCCAGTCAGGATTGCTTTGACCTGAGCCACTCACACACAGTTGTCAAAAGCACTCCTTTGTGAAAAGAGGCATTGCACCTCCATTGCTTATAGCCAGATAAGCCTCAGTGGGATTTCAGCTCTGACATTTAACTTCAGCTGGGCTTATTATCTTGAGTGCAGTGTCACATGAACCCAACCACATGCAATCCAGACCCATGCTAGTTTTCAGCCAACTCACATCTGTGCACGTCACATTTCCCTTCCAAGAGGAAACAGTAAGAAGTGCATAACTACCCTGCTTTTTCAAATAAATGACATGTCACCTAGCACTAAAGGCACTTTCTAATGCCTTGGCTAGGCAAATTTAAGCTATTTGCTGAGGTGACTACTAGATTTGCAACTCAACTTCACAAAATGGCTGGATATTCTGAAAGCATAAACTGGTAAAAGTTATTCATCAGAGAGCACAAAGCTGGTATTAAACACTCAAGTTTCATGTCCAAAAATCGAACTTTATTAAAAATTTAAAATGCGATTTTTTTTTTTAATGCTGGTTTTAACTTTACAAGTAAAACTGCTTTCTTACAGTTTAGTAACTTACTGCTGTAAATACTGACTATCATCTGTTGGTTTTTGGGAGAGGGTAAGTTTATATATTGCTAATATATCTACCATCTTGAATGTTAAATAAATCACAAATAAATGAGTCGGACTATTTCCAGTGAACATATAAAAAAAAGCAAATGGAAAAAAAAAATCACATTATTCATCTTTCCTGGGGTAGGGATTAATTTTAAATACAGACAGTTTGACTCATTTTCAAATGTTGTAAGTGGAATATTCTTCTCCTTAAAATCCAGTTATACAAATAATACATATTTTTTTCATTTTTCCTTCTTGCTGTAAAGCACAAGGTCAGCTGTTAAAGGTCAGCTGTTAAGAACTTTTGTGCTATTTCTTTTACTACGCATTAAGATCAAGCCTGATGATAGTATTCATTTGATGAAACATTAAAATTAATATTGATTTTCCTGGTATAAATATCTCAATTATCCCTACAGAAAAAAAGTAGAAGTTAACAGTAATTTCATACCTTACTTCTGATCATGAAGAAGGACCTCTTCCCAGGTTACCTGTCCCTGCTTCCACAGTGTGTACATTTCCTTCTAATTTCCCAGTTTGAGGAGAAAACTTTTGCTCAGCCATGCCAGTTTCCACCCTGGCATGCTCAATTTCCTACACACAGGAATAAAGAGCTCTTGTGCTCTAAGAGAAGTGTCTATAAAGAATTGCCAGCTCTAATCAGCTCCTCTGTCCTTAAGGAGTTTCCCAGGCGATATCATCCACTAACTTTTTAAACATCTGGAAGTTCAGCCTTCCAGATTTTACGGTCTGGAGTTTCTCTTTGCCACCTTGCATTCCATGAGATCCTGAACTCGGCCATAGTGTGTCCCCTACAGCCCCAGCTGCTTCCAGCCATCACCTCTTTATTGAGCCCCTCTGCACCAGAGAGTGCCAGGGCGAAGAACACCTCGCCTCTGGCTGGCTTGTCTGACACCTGGGCCAGGAAGTTCTCTAATCCAGGAGTCTCCTGGGTTGTTCACTGCCAGCTCTGCTGCTTTCACAGCTGACATCTGGGTCACTGAAATATGCTGCCCTCTACCATCAATAGCAGCTGAGAGCCTGTGGAAATTTAGCTTCTGGATACTGCAAGCAGAAATACACGCAGAAACTTTAGCACTGAAAGGATGAAACTAATGCAGAATGACCACCAAAGGAAAAAAAAGCCCCCAAGCTACTTTCCAGATGTATCTGGATCACTTCAGGACGCCCCCTTGTTTCATTAGCCTAACTGACTAGTTCCTGGTCATTTACTAATATTCCATCAGCCTGAGCATGAAATGTTCGAAAGGACTTCTCAGCAAATATGAGTATGCTACACCCATCAGCTAAAGCCCTACGCCATCACTGCTATCATCCAATACAATTACCTACCATGACCATGACCTGAAATTTGTCAATGGCTTCAGGTCTTCTTGAAACTGCTACCTCATTTTCCAATGGCCTCTTCTACTTGCAGGACCCCACTAAAATGAATTTCTCTTAATACACATGCAGCCACTCATTATATTGCTCAATAGGCTTTAGAAAGGTGACTAGATACTACACGGGGGAGAATGATATAAAACTTATCCAGAATAAAACATATAACATAGAAACTCCATGCTACCATATAGTTTCCTAAAGAACCAGTGAAGTAATTGCTCCAAGTGCATGTTGTCTTCTGAAATAGTTCGTGGTACCAGGTCCCAGAGACAAGACAGAAAAGGCATTGGTTTGAATGCACATAAACAACAATCTTTGCTTCCGATTGTTCTGTTCTGCTGTTCTTTAATACCAAGAGTTTCATGTCAAGCCCCATGATTACAATTAAGTTTTCGAATAGTTATTTGTATGTTACCTTGCACTGGAATAATAAGGATTTCCTTCCTCCTCGAACCTCCTAATGATGGGCTCCTTCAAAGCTGCTTCATCTGCCTCAGACAACTAAAAAACCACATAAAATATTCTTTAATATTTTCTTCCCCAATGATAACAGAGCTTGAAAATCAGCATCAACCTGAAGAAAATGCCTAAATAATCTGCCTAAAGTTTTTTTTTCTCTTTTAGCACAAAATTGTCAATTTTGCATGTTTGGCAACAAAATTAAAATAGCATTTTCCAAATAAAGTAGGTGGAAAAAGGAGAATAAACATATACTTAACTGAATACAAGAGTAATTGGTGACTAGCACTTGAAAAATTACTGAAGCTAGTATATTGGAAAAAAAATTTGTGTTGCCTTTGGCAAGATTTTTTAATAAAGTAAGTCTGCACTATTCTAGCACTGGGTTTCTCTATGATGCAGATGGGTCACAGTAATTCAGAAAACTTTCAAGTTTCTAACACATTTGACTGACCTTTAACTACTACTAATTATTCTTCTTGAACTTCTTTTTGGGTATCATGGATTTGGGAAGTTAAGACAGACAGAGAAAAGGGTGATTTTACCCACGGAAAGAACAAGTCAAGTGTTGAAAAGTAATGACACTGAGATAACAGTTCATACTGCTTCACTATTCTGATTAACTATTCACGATAAATATGAACAATTTTAAGACATCACCATAAAACCACTTCCTATGGGATCAAGTCAGTAGTATAACCATAAACCTTGCAATTAAAAAAACCCAACTCAGCAGAAAAGAGTGTGTAGTGAAACTATGAAATAATACTGTAAGATTTAATAAAATGTTTATTATATAAACAATATACCTCTAATTTTCAATTAAAATGTTGACACGAGCAAAAACTTTTCCAAACCTCTCCAGACTTCTGCTATTACAAGCTTCATAATTCTCAATCAGTGAATCATTTGAAGATCAATTTTCGCTTAAACTGCCACCTTCATAAGAATTGGAAAGACACTTTATCCTGACGTATTCTTTTTCATACTCCCAACCAAGGAGGATTCCTCGTTGCTCATCTTGGGCAGAACAAATTACTTGGTGCACAAAGTACAAAAATATGGTGGTATATTAAATACTCCTCTTTTTAAGCAAAGATAGGAAATGTTAGGAATTATCTTCACATTTCAAAGAAGTAAGCAGTAACATTTCACAAATGCTTCATGTTTGTAGTGCACTAGGTGGCATCAGGATAGTTCACTGTTGTCTCACTCTGTTCCACCCTTTCCTAGCTCACAAAGTGATCAACTCCAGTGAAAGAGTAAGTGATACTGACTTTACTAGAAAGGAAAGAAGAAAGATATACCTGTTTTCCCTCCCTTGCTTTTTGGTCCTTAGCTATTGTAGCAAGAACAGTCGCAGCTTGTTCCCCTCCCATCACTGATATGCGAGCATTTGGCCACATATATAGAAATCTCGGACTGAAAAAATATATATTAAACATTAAGGTCAGACATTGTCATATTTCCTAGTGAAGAGCTAATTCTCACTCAACTAAGAATACGTTTTTATGCATGACAATTTTACAATATACGATTTTTTTAAAAAGGTATATTAACATATTTCAATGCTTGCAGCATTACATTTGAAAATGTAAAAAATTTGTTCATTTCCATTATTCAAACACGTCCTTTTAAAATTTTCTCTTTCTTGAGTCTCTTCAGCTCACATTTCTAACCCACAGGAATTTTTCTCCTAAACATCTCAAATAACTTCAATAGTATCAGGAACCTTGAAAAACGAAATGTAAAAGATCACATAACACATGTCCAAAGGGTCAACAAAAAAATCTTCAGGGGTTATACAAACCTTGCTCATAAAAACAGGCTGATTGAAGCAAATAAGGAGTTTTTAGACAAGCTGATATAGTCTTCCTGTGAATGCCTATAAATAAAGGACCAGCCTATACTGCCCAATGACTGTTTAAGACTTTACAATTTTTCCACCAAGAACTGAAATGAGAGAAAAGGATGTGAACAAGTTTACTGTTAGAAGGTCTCCTTTGTCACCTAACTCAAGGTGAATCATGAGCTTTATCAGTCTCCACAAATTTCAGGCTGTTATTTACTTATGAACATATTCATTAAGAACTCTTCCAAACAGTACACCTTCAAGAGTTCAGATGATTTTTCAGAATGGTACTTCAAGGTTATGCACTCTTAAATTATTTCTATCTGGTGTCATAATCTGAAACAACACTTACCTATATGCTCTTCCACACATCCCATAGTTTCCAGCTCCGTAAGAGCCACCAATAATGACAGTTATTTTAGGTACATTGGCACAAGCTACAGCAGTTACCATCTTGGCACCATCTTTTGCTATCCCTCCAGCCTCATATTCTCTGCCAACCATGAAACCTAAAGAAATACAACATAAACAAAAGGCTCACCAGCTTTAAATTATAATACAGTGCCATATGTTATGCTATGTACTTCACAGTACATGCAGAAAGAGCTGAAAAGCAAATCATAAGGCAAGGCCTTCACCAGCTACTGACGGGCTGAATTCCAAAAAGGCTGGAGTTATAGGTACTACAAAGCACACAAGAGGCTGTCTAGAACACAGCATCACTAATTAACAGCAAAGCCTACAACAAAGTGAAACCTCAAAAACTTGATCTTACTCACCTGTAATATTCTGCAAAAACACAATGGGAATATTTCTCTGGCAACACAACTGGATAAAATGTGTACCCTGTAGAGAGGAAAGAAAAAAAAAGAGTTAGCCATTAAAAGTTGGACAAGTGAAGCTATCACTACCAGCATTTTGAAGTCTGTGCTAAATCCTTCCACTGAAGTCCACCACAGTATTTAAATCAGGAAGTGCTACACTACTTCTCCCTTACCCAAAGTTAACTGCAAAACATGCATTCACTATAGAAAGAGTAAGTGATCTTCAAAATGTGTGAGACCATGGGTGAAACAGAAATAACATCTTTAAAAAGCATTACTACTGATACTGAAAAGCTCAACTGCTGTGATTCGGGCGATATGCACTTAAGCCATGGACAATGCCACTGTGGCATCTGACATCGAGTTTGCTAAGACTCTGTCAGAGAAATCAAGATTGTCAGTCAGAAAAACATATCTCCCAATTTTCTCTATAAAAGAAAAATATTCTCTAAAATTGGGAAAGGCCCACATACATTATTTACTCATGACCCTGCCAATTGCTGTAACATTTTCCCCCTTTTGTGAAGGCAGATGCCCTCTCCCTATTTACTAGCAAAAGACCAATTTCCTAGGAAAGTTACAAATAGTAGATTCCAAGCCTCTGTTTCAACTAATCTTAATCAATAAAGTTCTTCAGCTTATTTATACACTTGCTGGTAAAAAAACGAAACAAGGTTATGTAGCACAGCAACTGAGAAAACATCTAACCTCTTCACTATATAAAACCTGCAAAAGTTATAAAAAGAAAAAACAGAAAAAAAATTAAGTATAATCTTCTTTGGAGAAGCATGTGAATAGCATACTGATGATCATGGGAAAAATGTGCAACAACTCAAGCAAAGAAAAAAAAAAGGAGTACTGCTAAGGTATGTTGCTTACAGAATCAACTTCCTGGACAAACGTTTCTCTAGAAGTGAATTTCCTTTTACAGTACTGATATGACAGTAAAAGTCAGAAAATGAAGATTCCTTACATTTTTTTCATTGTTGGAAAAAAGGTTGTAGAACTAAATTGTTAGAAAAGTAATGAAAGAATTAGAAGTACTGCAAGAGTTATTTTCTACATGGAAGTAACTGTTCAAAACAAATGTCAGATGAAAAAAATGTCATTTACTGCAGTGCTCCAAGCTGGAAGTATTTCTTCACCACATGAAACTCAATTTTGTGTATTATTTTATAACAGCAATAAATCCAGTAAAACTACTTCCTTTCTCCACCTCTCTCATCAATGCTTTTCCTTTTTCTGTATATTCTTGATACCTACTTCCTCACCGTTAGCTCAAGAAGCCTGTTAGAACAAAACTAGCATACCTGATTGCTATTACAAAAAATTCAGTTGACAGTTGTTTCTTGAAAGAACTAAAGCAAGCAACACAGACCAAGGTAAACACTTTGCAATACCCAGATACTCTTTATCGCCATCATTCCCTGAAGTCCAAACTTCACTGTAAAGCACTGTTAACTGTAATAAAATCACAATATTCCTTCACGCACAGCCTTTCATTCACAAAGCAGGTATTTTAGCTCATTTTAGATTTTGAGAGGCTGCACAAGTGTTCACTCATTATTCTAAGCCAGGAGATGCCGCAGCAAAGGAAGAAAATTAAAACTCTGGTAAACCAATGAACTGAGTACTGGAATCCAGGTTTTAGATTTTCCAGTTATTACAAAAACAACGATGTGATTAGAAATATCCAACAAGGTATTTGATGTAATCAGGATGAACTTGTCTTATAACAGATTTAATTTTAAGGATATACTGTTTCATGCTGTATTCACATGAGTCCAAATGCTGTTCTGCTGTTGGCCTATCTTCTTCACATCAGAAAAATCTATCAAATACTGTTTCTAAAATATGGTCCATTTTTTTTACAGCTTATTAACAGCTTATACCTGTTTCACATTTACATGAAAAACGTGGAGCCTGTTCTCTTTCATTACTTAAAAAAGTTCCTCATCTCAAGAGCAAGTTGTCCACCAGAAGTTTTGTTTCTCAATGTCAAAGAAGCTAATATTCCAGCTATTTACCTTTTTTGCTGACTCTGAGAAAAGAACTCCATTGTTTCCAATAATTCCTACTGGGTAACCAAAAATTCTTGCAAATCCTAAAGAAGAGAGATTAATTTGTAATTTTCCACATATATTTATTTTTGCATGGGATATAAAGGTAACACTTTCTCCTGGTAATAGAAACTGCTATTCTTCTGAAGATAAATGTCATTAAAAATATCAGTGGGTGAGCCAGAATAAATCCAACTATAAAACCAGTGGGAACTTCTATAGAATAATTGTATTTCTACTTACCCGTAACTAAAGTATCCCCATACAAGGCTTTGAATTCATCAAATTTACTTCCATCTACAATTCTAGCGATGACCTGAAGAAAAAATGGAACAGTAACATTAAATTCCTCATCCTTCAAGGTTTTAAATTTGTTTAGAAAGGAGGGCCATGAGAATATATAACTTAAAACTTTTCCATTTATAGATCAGCAAGCAGCCCACCATATGAACAGTTTGGATGGTAGGCAAAGCCTATTTAGTTTTCTAAGTGTGACTCATCTACATGTTTATAAAAAATGGAATTTCAAGATCAAGAATGTTCCAACCAAATAGCTAAATTACACAGGAACAACATTTTCCTGATTAGCTGAATTTCAAAGAAAAGCCTGTGCTCATGTTAAACATTAATCAATAGTCTCTTATTTGAAAAGAAAAACACACATACACTCATAAGTCACTTTCTTAAAAGGTACAATTATTTTTAGACTTGCTTGAGTTTGCAACATACAAAAATAATGAAGATCTGATTTGAGGTTTCTCTGATCCAAAGGAGCCATTTTTTATACAGATCCGCTGCTAGCAAGACATTTGCCAGAAGATATTTACTTCCACTTTAAAAGAGCATAAATCCAGCCTATTCCAACTTTTGAGAGTGAAGTATGAAACTCAGTGAAACTGTTCAATTCTTTTTTCCCTTAATGCAAAGCAAATCCTAGTAATTTCTCCCAAATGTTTTAAGACAGGTACATATTAAGACTCTTCCTAAAATACATACTTGGCTAGTAGTGAAAAAGGCTCCCAGTGTGAGATTTGTGCAAAATATGAGAAAACGTGTTGGCTCAGATAAAGGTTCCATGGCAGATAATTACACTAGACCTACAGTAGAGTACAATAGTCTTTGAATGCAGTTGGGAGAAGGCTCAATTGTTTGATGTGCTTATTATACTCCATAAATATTTAAAAAATTCATCTTTCACAGGACTGACAGAAAACCATCATATTCCTGGGCAAGTTTATAGAATGCTTTGCCAATGAGGAGTTCCCATTTCTGTCAGCTTTTTCAGAATGTTACCAATCTCTCATCCTTGCTCATACTTCTTAAAAGTACAACAAAAACTATGTATTTTCAACAAGTCACTGCTATTGCAATGGATCTGCTGGGCAAAAAATATAAAGGAATAAGTATCCAAATCAGGTATTATCAATTATGACAATATAAAGAGTGATTTCCTGCACGAAAATTTGTGCATGTATGTATGGGCATATGGGTCTTGCATTAATACTCATACCTCTTTGACATCAAAATTTCTTTTTAGCTGGTCACCAACTATTCCATATATTTCATCAGCTGGAAATAAAGGCTCTTCTGACGGTTCTATAGTCACCTATAGCAAGTTAACAAAACAATTTACACAACAAAGGAACCATCAGCTCACATTGTAACTTAAAAATTCAAACAAGGATTAATTTGTCAACTTCTTTGAGCACAGACTTCTCTTCACCAACAACATCAAAATGCCTGTAACAGGTTTGTCATTTTGCATAAAGATCAAGTTTCCTCAACTGAAGGTTGGTAACAGTTTCTCACTTACTGTTACCTTTTTCCTACTCCTGCATATATCTCCACGTGTTCTACTTCTTCCATGTTATAAAAAAATTAGATATGTCCTCCTATTTGCTTACTTTCCACCCGTGCCCTCTAAGACAGGCAGCATTTTGAGAAACATGTGAAGATTTTGTCACACAACTGAATACAAAATCTTGCTTTCCTTGAGCTTCCATTTACCCTCTCATATCCCCTACTAAAATAAAATAAGGCAAGTCCATCCCATATGTTAGCCATCCCATTCACTACAAGGAATTTGTAAATCAGTACAATTCATTGTCAAGACTTAGGTCTATCCCGTCAGTTTTCAACTCCTTAATAATCCCAGAAAATGTCTATTCAAAAAGATGCTTTAGCAGGTATCTAATTTTAAGTCCATGGAAATGATCATGTGGGTTTAAAATTAAATTATGTAATTTGCAAGACTGGATTAATCTAAAAGTGCAATTCTATGACTCTGAAGCACTCTTATAGTTGCTTCACTCTTGCATTTAATCCTAGGAGGTTTTTTGGGAATAATATAGCAGGAATGTAATTGAAGAACTGAAGCATCAGAGAAATCTTTAAGGACAAGAACTATAATTTCCATTTTCAAATGTATAAAGTCCTAGACAAAAATATGTGTTCTGTATAACAAGTGCTATACCAATCAAGCAGAGAAGAGCATTCCTAATTTCAACAATGCAGTGTTTTCAGACTCTACACACTTACATCTACTTTCTTCTGGAGATTCAAACTTCTTACAACTTTTCTTGCCAGATGAAGTGCATGATTGTCATCCAAAGCATAATGATCTGTTACACCAGATTTTCTGCATATATACAACAATAGCAAGGTGAATACTTTGGGGAAAAAAAAACCAACATAAATCAGGCAATGAAAACTTGAAATTTTAAAGCTTCTAAGACCTTAAAATATAGATGCAACAATTCAGCTGTGTTTCATTATGAAATTACTTTAAAAATAAAACTCATGCCTGAACTTTTCTTCAAAATAGTACATTCAAGTTATCAGACATGAAATAAAAGAGTAACTGCAGGAAATAAAAAACAAAAATGACAATATAAAATATAAAAAGCATTTTTCATATGCAGCAAAAGTTAATTTCAATTATAATGAAAAACTTGTTTACAAAAATGGCATGAACTGCCCTTCAAAATAATTCTTTATTCACTTCAAACTGAAGAAACAAATAAGCATTTATTATACAGCAATACATAACTTAGAGTGCTGTAATACCTAATTTTGTTTATTATTAATTGTAGAACCTGAAAGTGCACATATTTGGGGGGCTTGATAAGAAGTATTTTTTTTACAAAAACCACAAGCTATTTTAATGTTGCTTGTAGTGAATTCTATGTGGCAGTAAGAAAGATACAATCTGCAAAATGTATTATCTTTCTCAATACATATTATTCTGTTAACAGTATTAAAGTCCTCTATATATTGCATGATGCTGCAGTACACTAGACATGTATTTTAAAGCAGTAAAGGAAGGAAACAATGCTAACTAGAGTAACACAATGGAACTGCAATATTCTAACAATAAAACAATCAGTCAGGACCAGACAACAATATAGAAATAATTTTCAAAATGTAAACACAGCTTAAGAAAGATCTAAAACCAAAGTAAAATAAAATAAGGGAAGGGCAGGGGAAGAGGAAGGAAAGGGGGAAAGGGAAATCTAAAATACAGAAGAAATTAACTCTGGGAAAATACTTCTTTAAACCTGCAGTGAAGATCTGCCCCTCCAAGATCCTCTGCCGATACCTGTTCACCTGTTGCTGCTTTAACCTGACACAAGGAAAGGAAAATGAGCTTCACAGTTGACACTTGTCTTGCATTATACTATCTTTATACTATCTTAGGTACAGTAATGACAGAGATCTTTGCAAAAGGCTTCTTCATTGATCATATTTCCCTGTTTACTCTCCCTCAGAGCATCAAAATATGACAACACAGAATCT
>WBMY01010934.1:31446-56691 GCA_013397315.1 Donacobius atricapilla
TGGTACTGACTTAGAGTTCTGATCTTCTGTCTCTTTACATTGTTTTGTGGAAAAGCAAACTGGTGGTAGGGGGGAGGGGAGTGCTTTTAAAAAGGTTTCTTGGGGTTTTTTTGTTCGCCCTTTAGCGTGTGTTAATAAATCTAACTGTTGCTATCTTTAAGTTGAGCCTGTTTTGCCTTTCTTCTAATCCAATTCCACAGTGGAAAAATATAGCACTACATTAAATTTAACAAAACAAATTTGCTGAATGTGAAACCACTACACCATGCAATGACCATGGGTTTTGAATAGCTCAAGAATGGAGACTCCACAAACTCTCTGGACAACTTGGCATGACCATTCTTGCAGCAAATGTTTTCTTATGACTAAACAGAAATTCCTGTATTTCAGTTTGTGCCTGGCAGCCTCTTGACCTATCACAGGTTGCTATCAAGAAGCTTGGCTCTACTGTCTTTACTCCCCCTTGCAAGGTATGGAGAGATTAGTCCTAAGACATGTTTTCATCAGATCAGAAAGTCTCATCTTTCTCACACCCTCCTCATTTTACAGACGAGCCACTCCATCATCTTCATGGAATTTCACTGGCTCACTCAGGCTTATTCTGGAGTTCCCAGAGCTGCACCCAACAGCCCAAATATGTCTTATTCTGTTAGAGCAGGTGAGTATGAATATTTGCTCCATCACCTTTCCTGATACAGCAGTAGAGCAGAGCATTCTACAAACTGCAGTTTTAAGTAACAGTTCACATTACTCAAGTTAGTTGGAAGTTACCTTAGAGTTCATTGAATTCTAACAGACTGAAGGAAGAGGCTGAAAAAGAGGTATGTGTATTTTCTAAGAAAACATACTGTTCAAGCTACTTCAGTGAGAAATTATTAAAAGAAATAAACATAAAGTTTAGCTGTAATACGCATTTTCTTTCAGATGAGGCCAATATGTATGGAAGTCTCGAGGACATAAATTTGAATTTGAAAAACTTATTCCCTTTTTTTCCAGATTTTTTTCACCTCTAAGCACAGAAAGTAGCAAATTTTCCCTCATGAAGGAACAATCAGAAGTTTCTGGAACAAGAGCCTACAGGTCTACATGACATCCTGAACTAGCAAGCAGTATTGCCAAAGATGAGGATACAGATACCCCACTTAGGAAAATGCAGAACAAAGGCCCTGAATATTGCTGCTACTGTGACACTTGTCCTCTTCTACTGAGATCTGTCTGTTTATGAAGTCATTACTCCTCACCTTTCTAAAAAAGGAGGCCAAGAAATCTTCCACTTTAGATGGTAGACTGTACCTACAATTCACATTTTTTTGTCATACACATCTCAAGTCTAATTATAAGTAACACCAGGGATT
Source organism: Donacobius atricapilla (assembly GCA_013397315.1). Classification (NCBI taxonomy): domain Eukaryota; kingdom Metazoa; phylum Chordata; class Aves; order Passeriformes; family Mimidae; genus Donacobius; species Donacobius atricapilla. The sequence continues at coordinate 32,802 of WBMY01010934.1, forward strand.
TTCAAATTTCCACTTCCTCAGGATGTTTTATTTTAGGCAGGTAAGCAATAAAGTTCAATCCAATTTTCGTCATATAGGAAAGATGTTCTGGGGAACAGAGCTTACTCAATAAAGGCTACAATATCTGCTACAGCATGGAATCAGAGTTTCTAGGGGAGTCTGAAGTAGTTTTGACACTTAGAAGAAGGCAAGTAGAATATTTTCAGTGAAAATATGAAAAGCTCTACCAAACAGAAAGGCTGACAGGTTGAGATAATAAAGTTTGATCTATACTCACAAAGATAAGGATCATTACATCTGCAGGTTGCTAAGAAGCAAATTAAATTGGAGGATAGTTGTGAAATCTTCCTCTGAAAATGGGGAAGGATTTTAAAACTTTCCAACTTCACAACAGCCTTGAAGTCACTGACTTGCCTAGTCAAGCCTTGAGGCCTGACTTGGGTCACCCTTTTCCCTGTCTACCTTGGCAAAAGTCTCATGTGCTACTTGTCAGTACACACATATGATGTAAATTGCCTTGTAACGTTAAATGATTACCATTCCCAGAGAACAAACATCTGGTTCTCTTTTTTCATCTTCCACAACAGCTTTCTGGGTATACTGGGTAATAGATGTCTTGCTAAAAACCTTTTGAAAAGGTTTGTACTATGTCAGCTCAGGTGTTCCTGCAACCAGGGCAGTTATTCTTAGTTATAGCAACAAACCTACTAACACTGTGATGTACGAAGTTCACGTCTTTCATCAAACTAGTTGTCTTATCTCAAAGGAAATATGTACAAATCACATGTTACTCACTCAACTAATATTACTCTCAAATAGTATCTTCATTCACGTTTATGCCACTTTTCAACAAGAAACTCCAATATCTAAATTACAGTAATAAATTCATACAGAACTACTTAATTTTGAGGACAATTTGTCTATGTTCACCTATAAATGAGTGGAAAAACACTAATACAAGATAAAAAGGAACAGAAACCTAGGTAGGACATTTGAAACAATTACTGTCAACAAAATTCTAACAACAAAATCCTAATGAGCAGTAAATAAATTACCATAACATTACATAGTTGCTATTCATGACTTCCTCTGATTTTCCTGATTACTTTGTTCTTCTTATCAACTTGAAAAGCCTCCACCAAAATAATAAATTTCTTCAAACTAAATGCCTCTTTTTATAAGGATAGACAACAAAGTATCCTTGCACTTTCAGGTGTGTGTCCCATGCCCCTGCTTTCCATACACCAGTTAAATTCTGAATTTATTTAAGATGTACAAATGTAAGACTTTTTTTCTTCCTTTTTTCTCTTTTTTCTTTTTTTTTTTTTTTTTTAACACCACAAAAATTTAAAAGCAATCATACACTGAACTTTGAAAGAGGTATAAGATGCAAAATCTACTTTATCAACAAGATAAAGGGGAAAAAATCACTCTAAAGGAAAACGATGCAATACAAAAATATGCTGTGGAAATGCGAGCAAAGCTATAAAAGTAAACACATTAAAACACATTAAAGGATCGGTCCTTCATACTTTTAATGAGAGTAACACAATCATGCCTTAGTAACTAGCCAACAAATAAATCTGTCAGTGGCTGTTTTCCCATAGTTTAATGGAACATGCCACATTTTCCTAGTATTAAATCTTGAAGTAAGTGACTTCCAAGAGACTTTGCCTCCTCTGTTACTAGAGAAATCAATGCAGCAGCATCTTCATTAACAATGCTGTAACAAAGCAATTTCTCCATTTTGGCATGCTCAAGTTGGACGGTCTCTTGAGAGACATTTGATTTACATTTGGCTTTGTCACAGGAAGCACATCTTAAAGTTCCCAAAAGACTGTAATCAAAACAAAGCCATTGTGCTGCCTCAGACCAGTTTGTACAATAAATCTGACAAATATTTGACTATGTCAAAAAAGCAAGTTTATCCAGCCATGCTTCACTGAGACTTGAATAGTTGTGATGAATGATGCTGTTAGTTCTAGCACTAACATTTATTACAAAAAATTCATTTTTTCTCATAAGCTTGTGTTAAGTAGAATAATCTTTGTCAGCAAAAGACTGACACTACTGTATTATCATTTGTATTGGTACAGAACTGAGCCTACTCTAGGACATACAGTTATTTCTAAAATAATAAATCACATTCAAGCATTCCTTTTGTTGTGCCAAGCTACTGTAATTTTAAAGCTCTCTTATACTGCATTACTTCACAGTCACAAATTCCACTATGAGTTCCACAATAAAACAAGGTTTAATTCACAGGAGTTCTTCAGGTCAGGTCAGGTCAGAAGAAAGGACAGAGGGAATGATGGAAAGAAGGACGGAAGGACGAACTCCATTGTAAGCGTGCCTCCTTTGTCAGTAAACTGACATAAAAATACAGCAGATTAGTCCTGCTTCAGAGGCTTTTTTATCTTTGATCTAGACTTTGAGATACAGTGCAAATGGTTGTGATTTTTTCAAATTTTGTGTCAAGCCGGGAGAGTACACAATTGAATATAGAAATGATTTTTTATCATCTAAATTGTGCAAAGCAGTCTAAAAGCAGTACTATAAAAACATCTTGACACAGACTGATTTATATATATACACCTCTAATGAACAGAAGAGACTTAATTTAGCATAGAAACATTCAGATATACTTAAAAATACAAATTAATCTACAGAGTATCTAGAAATATCTCACCAAGAAATGTCTCAATTGTTTAAGGTATACAATTATCACAGCATGATTTGGGGGAAGGGGGAGAAGAGGGGCCATGCCACTAGAAATTTCTGTATCCTTACCAGTGGTGGCCCTCCCAGGAATATTGTTCCCTGTTTGCCAACAATAATACTTTCATCAGCCATTGCAGGTACATATGCTCCTCCTGCTGTACAAGATCCCATGACTACTGCTATCTATGAGGAAAACAAAAAGTACAAGTTAATGAACACAACGCACAAGTTAATGAACTATCCAAAATCCTTAAAAATAGCAAAGGCACAAGATATTATGTATTTTATTACACACCTTTTAAAAAGGTCATTAGACAGAACTGCAAGATGGTTTTTGTCTAATAGAGCAAACTTTTTATGTTTTAGAATGTCTTTAAAAAAGAAGGACCATTTTCAGTAGTCTTTTGTACTATCATCTTCAGATTACCCTGATGAAAAATTGATATATGAAGTACCATGAGCTACATATGTGATATGTTTGAAGAGACACACATTCTACCATGGAATTTAGTTTTACTGATGAACAATAAAGGTTAAAACCTAGAGGTTTCTCCTGGTATTTATGCTTAAGTCAGGGCTTCAGTTACTGCTTATTGGCATAACTGCACCAGTGTTAACACCTTTTGAAAGAAATTTCTCCCATCTCCTAGTACGCTGCTTCAGATCTTCAATGGATCAACTAATTAATTTTGCCCTTTTGAGATGTGTTGAGCATCTCATTATAGGCGTCAAAATGAATAATCTCTGCTTCATTCTTTTGCCTAATTTTGAGATGAACACCTACCCAGTGAACATTTTCTACCAGTAATATCACCAGTATCTTGGTGATACTTTCACAGAACTGACTTGACCCCAGATATGATGAATACTGTAACTGTAGACAATCATGGAAGTGAAGTTTCTCAGTTTCTCCTTCACAGGTGCATCTTCAAAGACCCTTTCAAGACACTTGTAGAGCAGAAGAAAAGGAATATCCAAATGAAAAAGGCAAACACTTTCTTTCACAACCACACATATACACACAAATAATCCCTACAAAAACCCTGGAAACAACTTAATTTATGTTATACTTGTTTCAAGACATTTCTGAGGTGACATCAATTAGTGTTCTCTGTTACACAATAATTTAGAAGAAGAAAACAGCACACAGAAAAATAAAACTTCCAAATCACATTATGCATATCTAAAGCAGGAGTACATGAACTTTGTCAATCTTCTAGCATCAAATCAAACAGTCTTTTCAGTAAATAGTTTTCAGGATCTTAAACTACATTCAGAGTCACATGATTAATCTACAGTATTCCCTTGTGCATTTAATAACTAACTCCTGGCAAATTAAAAAATAACACAAGCCTCTAGAAATGGGAGAAACTTGGCATAAATAAATTTATTTCATTTTTGCCTCCAGGATTGTGTTTTTTTAATATTCATAATTTCACCATGTTCACACTGAAAAAATGTGCCTGCATTTAAACTTGAACTTAGGTGTTAATTTTTTCCAACAAAAAAACTGGAATATGTATCTACTGGAAAAAATAAAACGCACTTGACAAATTCGCAAATTATGTCCTACCTCCTGACCTAGTTTTCTAAATTGCTGCAAAGAAATTCTTGATATATTCAATAAAAGTCAACAATCCTGAGTGCACATACACTAGTTCATATCCATTGATCCATCCTCCATCGCATCCACGCAGTGTATGAATGTGAGAGAGCTCAGGAAGCAGCTAATGAGGAGCTAATCACAGCTTTCTGATTCACAAGAATATAGGCAACAACGTAATTTAAGATGCAGTGGGTGAATAATACGTTAGTCACAGGTAAAAGCAGAGGGGGAAATTAAAAGCACTATCAGCAACTAGAAAATAAAAGAGGAGGAAAAAAGCACAAGCATTTTAAAGGGCCAAACTGAGAAGAACTAATGAACTGATGAACAGACCTTCAAGCAGGCCACAGCATAGAATATCAGGTAGCAAACTAACAATATCCAGACACCTATCTCAGAAGAATTGGCTAGAGTGGAGATCAGAAAGAGCATAATTTCCTAATCCCATTTTCTAAAGAAACATGTTCTCAGACAGGGAAAATGGTTCTAGCTATCACAATCTGTTAGCACAGGACCAATAATAGATTTACAAATTTTAACAGTGCCTCTCTGAAATAAAACAAAGCACAGATACATCTCCCCCAAAAAATGCTGTCTTATTACATCTTTTAAATAAAGGAAGTGCTTCAGTAAAACATTTTCCCTGTCTTCCATAAGCATTTGAAGAAAGATAAACAATCATCAGTGTAATACTTGGAAAATTTAACTTTCATCGGTGTCATAACAAACAGAAATGTGGTTTATTGAAAGACAAATCTTTTTTATATTTAGTTTTTATTTATATGAGTACAGTTACTCCTAATACAATACCATATGGTAATTGAAAGAAAAACAAATACAACTGTTTAATGCAACTTTACAAGTATGTATAATACATTTCAAGGTATTCTGGAAACAAGAGTATGACTGCAGTGTCAAGCATTTCTAGAAAGGTCCTGCCCAACATCAGTAATTTCAGCCTTGCAAGCTGGGTGTACATATTTATCTTTGACATAACATCTAAAAACCATTACTCCCATAGCAGATCATGATTGAAGTAATTAGCAAAAATAAGGATTTCCAAATTTTCTCCAAAAAAAAAAAAAATTCAGCAAAACATCATTCCTTTGACACTTACTATTCCACAAAAACAGTAGGACCAATCTGGATCTATCTGGATCTATCTATCTATGCAATGACCAGCTTACAAACGGTCTTTTTCTCCTATGTATTTTTGTTCTAACTGAACACTGTTTTTCTCTGGAGACCTACCTAATCACTACACTTGGTCCCCTTCTACTGTTGGAAAGAACTGCAGAAGCTAAATTATGTCATACTTCCTGAAGAGATTTAGTGCATTGTTGGAATCTTCAGCCTTGGATTTTTATAGAGGCAATGGATCTCAGGAATCTTTGGAAGAGTAAAAGATGTTTTAAGATTTGGACCCTGACTTGCTTCCAAAATACGCCAAAAAGGTACCAAGGTAACACAGGCAGTTTCTCCAAAAATTCTGCAAAGCCGGTATCTGTCATGTAAGAGTTAGACTGAGTACTGTATTCTTGACTGGCACATCTGCTTCACCCTAGAAGTACTGGTTTCTACTACCTCCTTCCCCCAGAAAAAAACCCCGGCCCTAGGTCCCAGTGGAGTCTCTTGTGTGAGTGATTGGAATTGTGTCCCCCCGAGCCCCAGGGCAGGAGAACCCTGTGAGGATGGTCTCTCAAGTGTTTTATTCCTTCTGAAAAAGAACACTGGATAGTGGTATTGTGGTGGGATTTGTGTCATAGCACTGCCATAGGTCTGGCTGTGTGACAGCCAGCCTCAGACAACATGGGGTGAAATAACTGCTATGACATATAACCTGGGAGAACCTCAGGGCACATTTCAGGCATCCACAAATTAAACTGTATTCCAGCCCTTTGCCAAGATAATGGCCAGTTTTTCAGGGTTTCCAAGTGTGGTAGAGAACTTATTTTTCTTGAAAATAAATATTGTTATCACAAGTTCCACAGTATGTGTGACCTGTTTCTTAGTCAGAATAGATTTTGCTGTTCTCATTGTATAGAAAACAGAGGATGAATAATTTTTTAATGTTCTGCGTTCCTCAGCTCTTATTGTAACTAGCTGTAGATTAATCTGTCAGGATTGTATACATCACAGGCCTAAAGAAGAACCTGGATTTATTATAATAACTTATTTTTGCTCTGACCACTTGTTGGGAGTTAGCTTTGGGTTTTTTTCCCGCATAGGATTTTTTCCCACAAAGTTGCTAGGAGACTAATTACTGGTCAAGCACTTATGGGTGCTTGACCAAAACAATACAAACGGCTANTTCCCGTCAAGGTTCCTGGTTTTGTTTATCATTAATGCTGTAGTTGTTGTTGTTTGTTTGCTTCGTTATACATACTAGTAAGGAGCTGTTATTCCTATCCCCATATCCTTGCCTGAGAGCCGACTTAATATCAAAGTTTTAATAATTCAGAGGGAGGGGGTTTCAATTCTCTATTCCAAAGAGAGGTCTTGCCCTCCCAAGCAGACACCTGTCTTTCAAACCGAGAGACACCACTTGCAGATGTCCATAAATAATGCAGGTTTCAAACAACCTTCTTTATTTCTTCTATTAATTTATTGTTTTATTGGAAGGTTGTATATACTTCACCCTGGTAAACAGAAAGAACTCTGCAGGATCAAATGAATTTTGCTGTGCCTCGGTGCTAAATGAGGAAGCTGTCTGCTCTCCCTTGGGATTGAAGAAAAGAAGGACTAGTTCTGAGAACCAGTGCTCAGAATTGGTAGTTCTAAGAAGCTTCACACAATTTGTCTTTTTTTGACTTGTTTTAAGGACTGTTGTTGCAGTCTGTCTCTTTCATGCTAAAAAAGATACAGTAAGATTGGGAAAAGAAGTTGAACTAGGACCATCAAAGATTTGGAACACTGCAGGAAGAACAGCCAAGTGAGCTTGAATTTTTTGGTCTGCAAAAGGGAGTGTAAGGCAGGTATAAGAGAGGGCTACAAAACCATACAAACAGGTGGGAGGTGACTGAGTAGACAGCAACTCTAGAAATTACCCAGTTATTTGCTCTTCTGTAGTGATCCTTTACTTGCAGGAGGTTAGTTTCAAAGATCATGGATTTTTCCAGCCTCCCTGGTGGCTTCTCACAGGTCTCTGCTAACAATTCCCTTCAAGTCTTTATTCTGTTACCTGTTTTTCTCAACTCCATTGGGTTTGTACATCCTGCCCTTCACTGTCACTGCGGCCATAGCTGCTCATCAGCACTCCTCAAATATTTTACATGCTTCATGAATAATAGATTCAGCAAACCATGTGGTTTTGCTTCCCTAGCATCAGAAAAAGCATCAAAAAACTGATTTTGCACCTGCATCAAAAAACTGATCCCTATGTATTACTGAGTGAACCATGACACAAAACCACTTCTAAATCCAGGAACTGTGACTAACAGTAATTCTATGCATCATTAACATATTAGAAAATAACCTTGTTATTAGGGTTGTTTCAGCAAAAAACACATCAGGATATAAAATGGATTTATAAATATACACATATCCCTGTTAGTGGAAAACATGTCTCATTTACTAGCCATCCTCAAGGGGGTCCTCACCTTTGCATTGCTGATGCAGAACTGTTCCACGACATTTTCTAGTGCTTTCTCAAATGGCCCTACATACCATGTTCGCAAGTCCATTTCTCTACTACTCCCAGACAGGAGCAGGTAGGTCAAATCATTAACACTAAGACCAAGAAAGTAAACAGTTTCTTCAAAACTATAATGAATTCTTGTGGACAAGAAGTGTAACTGTGTTTACAGTTCTCCCAAGCCCCAGACTGGGCCATCAGGTTAGCACAACACAATGCTGTCAGAAACATAACACGGGCACAAGCCTTGAAAAGAGGCAATGGCAGCAAGCATAAAAAACTATTTAGTACATTTAAACCTTAGATAAAAGTAAATTACCTGTGGAATTCCTTGTGAGGACATGACTGCTTGATTATAGAAAATACGGCCAAAATGATCTCGATCTGGAAATACTTCTGCTTGCCGAGGTAAATTTGCTCCTCCTGAATCAACTGGAATGAATCAAATTATATTAACATGTTTTGAACAGCATTATATACTTGTTGGTAAAGCATCTGCATTTACCTAAAATATACAGCAATTACTATCACTAATACTGTATATCTTTTGATGAATGTAGGTATAATAGCACATTCTTTTTTGAAAAATAAAGAAGAAAAATGGTAAACACCTCTCTCTAAAATAACATCCATCCCTATGATTTTCATGGATAATAAACTCATGTGCATAAAGATGCAACTATACCTCCCTAAACAAACTCTTAAACTCATCTTGCTGCAAAGTTTTTAAACTAAGAACACTTTTAATGTACAATTTTAACTCAACCATTCTATTGCAATTCTGTCACAAGCTCCAGAAAAAGGCAGAGCTAACCACCACTGAGTTCAAAAGGTGCTGCCTGTGTACTTTCATAGCTTGATTAAACTTCACAACAAAAACATTTAACTATCTTCAGGAAGATTCATTTATTATGTGCCCTGCCTCAGGATGCACACTCCTGCTTACAGGTTGCCAACAGCAGCTACCTGTCTGCTCCCAATTAATGAAAATATAACCTGTCATGAGAAGTATCCAAAGAAAGATAGTAGACTATAATGAAATGCACGGGGAGAAAAAGCATCTCTGAGAACTCTGGCTCCTGGTAATTAATTTTTACCTACAACCACCAGTATGTATGAACATTCTCATCTTATGTGACTGCAGCTAAAACAAAATGTCCACACCTGTGACTGACTCAGTGACAAATAGCACCAGGTGTACACATGAGAATTAGCACCTAGGCAGCTGTTATCATTGGTGGAAAAGTTAGTTCAAACAATATGAAAATTACATGGTAAAAATTACAGCACAGTGCTGACTGATAAAAAAGTGCTTCCTCTTAACACACAACTCAAACCAACTGGAACAAGTCCTGGTATAGAAACTGAAAGGGTAAAGTAACTCATCAAGTATGAATGACATTGTACAATCAAGAACTATATGTCTCAAAGATAGAATAAAACCCCTAAACTCTTCTTTTAAAGACAAAGCTGTGTCCCACATTTCCTAATTCCCTAAGATCTTAAAACATAGTAGATCTTAAAGTAGAATCACCCACAGTTGCTCACTGATACTCACTAAAAAAGACTTCCCTGAACACAGAGAATCTGCTGATAATTTAGACAAAAAAGTTATAGCAGTAGTTCTGCAAACAGCAAAGCTAAGTTTCTTCAGGTTTTTTAACAACTCAGAAAAAAACTAGCCCTCCCCTTCCCTCCAGGATTCTTTCTATGGCAATCCCACAAAATCTACAACCACACTGTCCTTGTATCCACCACACCAACAGTTTCAAGTTCACACTTCTCCTAATCCTTCTATTGATCTTATTCACGTGTTTGACTTTTCAACAGGGCAAGAAACTTCAAACACTTGTGCTGGCCAGTACCTGTATTTAAGCTGACTGATTAACTAATACAAGCATCCAGACTGGCAAACAGCTGATATTTAAGCTGCTAAACTAAGCTGAACAGACAAGGAATAACCTGCCCTACTTTTTAAAATGGAGTAGAAGGTCTTTCTTCTCTGATGCGGACAGACACAACATCTACAGGAATATACACTTTCTAATGACTCTCTGTCAAAACTGACTGAAACTGGCTAATAGGATCAAAAGTCATTAGACTGGGAATTCAGGCTGAAAGGAAGACATTGGCAGAAACCTCCTTTATTTGTATAAAACCAGGCTAAGAAAACACACCAGTAATATATTACAGATATCTGTCACTCTGTTTTTCATCTCTTATAATAAAAGTGTACATAAGTAAAACTTATATGAAGGTTTGGCTAAATACTGATCCAACAGACTAAACTCAAAATGTAAAATAAAATACAATTAAATTTCTGCTTCAAAAAAAATTCATCCCAAATACTAAAAATCTATTGATCCAAACTATTTTTGACAAATTTGTCAGTTGTATTATTTTTATTTCCTTGGTATGTCTTCTTATACAGATACATCCTCCACCAGAGGATTTTTTTTAACTGTAATTTGCATTGACTGGATGAGTTTACAGGAAACATTGCTTATCCATGACAGAAAGAAGTGATACAGCGTTAACAACTGCATCTGTATTTTACGAACCCAGCCCAACTGCAGTACATTGGATAGTGCTGAAAACCTGTACACACCCTCCTGTTAAGATATGGCACCCCTCTGTAGAGATAATGCAGTATTGATGAAAATATAATTGAATAGGTGTGCTTTAAATACATTCCTGCTTAGTCTGATCTGCAGACACATCAGCTGCCCTTAGCACAAGACCTTAGCTATTTCTGCAACAGGACTTACCCAAATAAACACAAGGGAGATGATTTTGCATTGCAATTTCTTGAGCACGTAAATGTTTCTTAACAGTGATGGGATAATAGGTACCACCTTTGACAGTTGCATCATTAGCAATAATCAAACATTCGGTCCTAAAAATAAAGGAAGTTTATGAGAGAAAAGTATTTCTAATGAGTAAGTATGTATGTTGGTTAAGAACTGCAACGTGCCAAGGACTCTTGAAGCCCTGATGCTCTGAGAGAGCTCTTCTCACCTGCATTCCCTCAAGGGCACATTGTAACAGCAACCTCAGCACTATAATGTCCGGTTCCATTATTGTGGGGAGTAAAATAATGCTGCAAAGCACCATAATTAATTTCAAGAACAGTCTTGGAGGTACTTTGAGTAAGCAAAACCAATTTTTAGGCTAAAATACCACCTTATTTTTTAAAATTGCTTTCCAGGTGCACTAATCTCTTTCCTTCAAAGGACACCTGAAACTCCATGTGTGTTTTTCAGTTAGTGGGATACACTAGCTAAAAAAACCCCAACAAACAAAAAACAAAACCAAAAACCTCACTTCCTTTTAGCTATGACCAAACAAACTGAGATACCAACTTTGTTGACTTTTTGAATGTCAGAAACAAAACACTAAAAACGCTAACAGCCTACTACTGGAAACTGAATAAAGTTACACCTTCTTCCTTTTCATATAATAAGTAATGTAGATGACAGGAATCTCTCACCCAGATACTCGTCCAATGCCGGTGATAATGCCTCCTGCAGGTACCTCTTCATTACCATACAACTGGTAACCAGCAAACTGGGAGAACTCCAGAAACGGAGATCTGAATAATACCAAATGAAACAAAACTGTAAAAAATTACTAGTTCTATCTGCCATTTAATCTCACTTAAAAGGTTAAATTTTTATTTTTTATTTTTTAAAAGAGATCACTATTTTAAAGAACACTTCTGTAAAATCGCAATCATGTTGTTTGCTAGTGCTTATGGAAGCTAAAGAGAAAAGAAGCCTGTTGCAATGTTTACCTGCAAAAGGCAACCTGAAATGTTTTAAAAAAAAGGAAGTACCTACCCAGGATCAATAAGCTTGTCAATTCTCTCCCTGGGTAACAGCTTTCCTCTTGATGTATGAAGCTTACGAGCTTTTTCTCCGCCTCCTGTGATACAACAGTAAATTGTCACATTTTCTATGGACACAGATAAGATAAATCATCAGTTATACTAAAATTTTGAATGGAAATTATGATGGGTTCCCAGTTTTTGAAGTATGAACCTTAATAATATATTGAATAAATAATAGTTTCTACTTCAAACAGATTTAAGGTATTGATAAAAAGGCTTGTTATTTAGAACCTATTTTACTTCCCTCCTCATTTTTTATAGTTAGCCTTGAGGTAAAGATTTTAATAAACATAGTTGTCTGAAACTTTCCCCTCCTGCTTGGCAATAAACACAAGGGCAGAAAACACAATATATAGAAAGCACAGCAGTAGAACTATAGGAAATACTAATCCCTAGAATTCATTCAGAATACCTATGCTGAATGCAATCTTGAATGACCCAGCACCATCTGGATTATTTTCCTTAGACCACGTCAAAACTGCAAGCAGAATTCAGACATATAGCATTTAATATCAAGATTATATTTGTTTCATTTCAACCCTTCACTGGAGGTCATCCTAAATCATATCTTTTGCTCTCTAGAGCTTTGTGTCATTCAATACTTCAAGATTTGTTGACACACCTCAGCCTCTTTATAACAACAGCTTATACAAATATTGCCTCTCTGTGTAGACAAATCACTGATACACCTCATCACTCTAAAGCTGTCTCCCTGTCCAAAATAGAGAACATCATGTTTTGCTAACAATTCTCCTGAGACTCTAGGATTTCTCTGTCAGCTAGGCATCACTGAAACAGAGCTTCTAAGCCTACCTTTGAAGTCCTTTCTCCCACCTCCTTCCTTGATCACTACACACATAATTTCCTATCTGTTAGGCACACCAGAAAGTTCACAATTTATTTTCAGTTCAGCCAGTTCATTAGGTCTATATATCCAGCCTAAGCCTAACTCTTGTAAATTCTTTCTGTACAAGTTTCTTGAGAAACAACCTCTCATATCCACCTACTCTTATCCATGTTCTCAGCATCTCACATCACAACTACATTATCTCTGACCTCTGAAGTCTTTAATTTATACTGCATGATGCTGCAAAAATCATTTCCCTCATGAGACTTTTGTCATCTCTGCGCACCACAAATGCTTGCTTCCCAGGCCCGGTAGCCATTCTGTTGAACATTCCTCTTCCAAACATCAAGACACTCTACCCTGCACTAACCTCCATTCTGAAAAGCAGTGTCCTTAACAATGAAACAAACTTGGAAGTATTCAATTTGAAACCTCTTCTTAACTTCTCCTTTACAACAATGCCTACACCACTGAGACTGCTGACGTGCTATGATCAGTCATTGAGATTAAAGATATCTCACCTACTTCTTGTGCTTCCTGCCAGAAAACCACCTGTTGTAAAGGCGCAGGGACCACTTCCTGTTGCACAGCTGGGGATTACTCAGTAGAGCGGGATATGGGTTCAGAAAAACCCTACACACTGAATAATAGCTAACAAATGAAGCATTCATTACAAAGACCTCAAACAAGAACTCATCCTCTGACAGCTTTTACAGTGAAATCCAAAGATGTTGCACATATCCTTCAGAAATATTCAACATAAGTACCTAATTTTTCTTACACACTTACATGATACATGAAGCACTTTCAGTCAGTGTCACTCAAAACTGTGTATTAACACCCTGATAGAGGTTGCTCAGATGAAGGAAAGACGAGCACTATGGTCTTCTCCTGTCATTGTGTAACAGGCAAGAATAGGCAAATGAGCATCAAGGAAGAAGGCCATAATCATTAGCTCATGAGACATACATCATTAGTTCATGAATTACTGAACAGTCTCTATAACCATAAAAGACAGAGGCAGTCCCTGGGTTTTAACATCTCCGCAAGAACTCCAGATCCCTGTTTCACAGCAAGAAAGAAAAAGCACTGAGGACAAAATCTTAACAGTGCTCCATTCCACAGTTGTAAAAGAAAATGCATTATATAAGAAACTCTCTATAAAACGACAAAACCAGCATCATCATAGTCACAAACAAAAAGGGCAGAATCAAAGCTACATGCTCAGCCTCTAGCAGCATAATAAGCACTTATTCAATGTTTTCATTTATTGTCTCCATTAATTTTAGTCAACTGCAATTCATTCAGATAGCCTTGTAAGTCAAAAGGAAGAAAAAAAGACTTCAATCTTTTAAACTCCTACAGACCTGCTTTCTCTTTGCCAGCACAACTACAGCTAGGAACTTGGAAAAGATCAACCAATAAATGGAGGACAAAAGAGGATCCCCAACCTTTATTGGATGCATGGGGAAATATGGTGATGGGGAAATATGGTAACAGAGGATGAGGAAAAGGCAGAGGTACTTCATACCTTCTTTGGTTCAATCTTTAACTGGATACCAGCCCACTGATTTGGAAGATAGGGACAGGGAGCAAACTGAAGCCCCCTTAATCCAAGGGGAACTGGTCAGTGACCTGCTACACTACTTATAGACACACAAGTTTGTGGGGGCAGATGAGATCCACCCAAGGGTAGTGAGGGAGCTGGTAGAAGAGCGCACAGAGGCACTTGCCATTATTTACCAGCAGGCCTGACTAACCATGGGGGTCCCAGGTGACTGGAAGTTAGTCAGTGTGACACCCATCCATAAGGGCTGGAGACAATCCAGGGAACTACAGGCCTGTCAGCCTGACACAGTGAAGGACATGGTGCCAGGGAAGGACACTGAGCAGATCATGTTGAGTGCCACTATGCAGCACATACAGCACAATCAGGGGATCAGGCCCAGCCAACAAAGGTTTGGAAAGGCAGGTCCTGGTTGACCAACCTGATCTCCCTCTGTAACAGGATGACCCACTTAATGGATGAGAGAAAGGCTGTGGATGTTGTCTCTGTGAACTTTGGCAAAGCCTTTGACATTCTGCCGAAGCATTTAATGCTTCCACAGCATTCTCCTGGAGAANACCTTCTTTGGTTCAATCTTTAACTGGATACCAGCCCACTGATTTGGAAGATAGGGACAGGGAGCAAACTGAAGCCCCCTTAATCCAAGGGGAACTGGTCAGTGACCTGCTACACTACTTATAGACACACAAGTTTGTGGGGGCAGATGAGATCCACCCAAGGGTAGTGAGGGAGCTGGTAGAAGAGCGCACAGAGGCACTTGCCATTATTTACCAGCAGGCCTGACTAACCATGGGGGTCCCAGGTGACTGGAAGTTAGTCAGTGTGACACCCATCCATAAGGGCTGGAGACAATCCAGGGAACTACAGGCCTGTCAGCCTGACACAGTGAAGGACATGGTGCCAGGGAAGGACACTGAGCAGATCATGTTGAGTGCCACTATGCAGCACATACAGCACAATCAGGGGATCAGGCCCAGCCAACAAAGGTTTGGAAAGGCAGGTCCTGGTTGACCAACCTGATCTCCCTCTGTAACAGGATGACCCACTTAATGGATGAGAGAAAGGCTGTGGATGTTGTCTCTGTGAACTTTGGCAAAGCCTTTGACATTCTGCCGAAGCATTTAATGCTTCCACAGCATTCTCCTGGAGAAACTGGCTATTCATGGCTTGGATTGGTGCACTCTTTGCTGGGTAAAAGGCTCTGCCTGGACAGCTGGGCCCAGAGAATGGAGGCGGCTGGAGTTACATCCAGCTCATGGGTGGTCACTGGTGGGGTTCCCCAGGGCTTAGTTTTGGGGCCAGTCCTGTTTAATAGGTTTAACAACAATCTGGACAGAGGATTGAGGGTACCCTCAGTAAATTCCCAGACAACATCAAGTTGGATGGAAGTGTTGATCTGCTGGAGGGCAGGAAGGCTCTGCAGAAAGCTCTGGACAGGCTGGATTGATGGCCAACTCTTGGAGGCTCAACAAGGTCAAGTGCCAGGTTACTATTCTAAAATGTAGACGATCATACTTACCTAATCTGATTTTTTCTGCTTGTTCTTGTAGTTCAGTTACCAGTGCTTTCATTCGTTCATAGTTCTCCTAAGTGGGGAACAAACAGAATCTTAAATCAACTAAGGGTAACTATATTAATTTTTAACAAACAAACATAAAAAGTACAAGATTAATTTCTCTTTCAAATCTAATTTTACCTTACTAAATATTGTCTCTGTACTGTCTTTAAAGTAGTAACATTTCTACCTATGAACTGGCTTCTCTCAAGCATCCCAAAGCATTTAATAGAAATGCTTTACAAAAAGTCTTATTGTGTTAAGATAGTAAAAGGCTAGTTCTGAATTTAATAAACTAAAAATAGAACTGGTCACTACAGAGCTGAAATGCTGTTTCTTAGATTTTGTTTATTTTTGGCATAGGTTTGTTTGCATTTTAAATCTAACTTCTAAAAAAATGCAGATTCAAATTAAGTGCTCTTATGACTTGTACCAAAGGATGAATGGCCTAGGTCACACAGATTTTGGTAAACACTTTTTAGATTTTTGTTTTTTAGGTTGAACAAAAAAATAAAACAAAAGTTGGTTTTGTTTTGTCTCGGTTTGGTTGTGGTTTTGGATTTTTTTAAGCTGTTTTTTTGCCATTATACCTCTAGAAAAACAAAGACTCATGTTCTGAATATGAGTGAATCAGTACAGAGATCATAATTTCTATCCGAATTATCCAAAACTCTGTGCACATTACAGCAGGTTGAGGTTTTTTTAAAAATTTCATAAGAATTTAAAATTATTAGTCAAGCTTAATTTGTTGGAGGTTTTTTGCAGACACATTAAGAACTTTACTACCTTTTTGAAAAGAGCAACTGCAATAAAAGAACATGCTGCACAAAAAGATCTTATTGCCTTGTCTAATTCTCATTTATATGATGCCTGAGTTTACTTTGGCAGAAAAAATTCAGCTGGTAACTCTCTCTTCATATATACTTGAACACTCAGACTTAATGTTTCCCTTAAGAAGAAGCTGCAAATGTTGCAGTTTAGTCTGTTCACTTAGGCACTAGAAGGCAAAAAAGCAAAGCAGAAATAAAATAAAAACATGTACAGATTCAGCTCACATTTGAAATGCTTTGGCTGTATTGTGACTTTCAATAGAACATATTTTTCTGCCTTTGTAATTGCTACAAATAGATTAAGAATATTCTCTTGAAAGGTAAAAATGTATCTTGTAATTCCATACTTTTAAAAACCTGCAGTTGTGGTAACAGCCAGTATTACTCTGCATCAATGTTTGACTTGTCCAGCTGGGTCATTTTGCACCTTTACACATCAAAAACCTTCCCTGCTTCTCCTTGCTCAGTCAGCCTGTTTTCTCTAAACACACTCAACTTTTGCACACAATACTGTGCTTAAAAACGTACTTTTAACATAGGAAAAAAAGAAAAAAGCAGCTAAAAAGGCGGAGGATATTAACAGGAACAGTAACCACAATCAGGGACATTTTCATTAGATTTTGATTCATTGTAGCTAGTTTAGCTACTCTACAAGAAAAAAAAGTGAAAGGACTTTTTAGATAAACTATAAAAAATACTGCACAAAGCCATCTGAGTTGCTTAAATTCACTTAACTTCTATCATGATCTTTCATGCCTTAAACCAGAATAGAATACTGTTATACTTTACCAAAGCGAAGAAAGGATGTATTAAAATAATTTTGAATGCACACAGAAAAGACTACTCTCAGAAATAAAGATGCTAGTTCTACCATGTATTTGTGGGCTCTTCATTATTGTTGTTAAATAATGAAAAAAGGTCAGTGAACTGCCACCAAGTTCTTTCTGGAAAGTGGTCCTTGCACCAGCAAGTTGTGTAAAATTCTGCTGTTATTATGAGGATTTTTTAAAATTTTAATGCAAAACTAAGAGGCAAACCCTACAGACTAATACTACAGTTACTGCACAAGCTACATAAATTACTACTACATCACCAAAGTGGTTGTAAAAGCTAGTCCCTGGAATCTTCAAAGAGACTTTCTTTCATTTTCCAAAATTGAGAGTCACTCACTTTGAAATTACCCTTTTGCCTATCTGAGAGACAGTTAAAAGAGACAGTTTGCATCATGAAAGCCAGCCTGTCTAGTTGAATTCACAGCCAGAAAGGTAGACATTGGCCAAAGAAGGCAAGACCTTCATCACTTATCGTAACTTCTTGTGTTTGTGCTGTTATTCCCTGTATTACTTTTTTTTTTCAGATGTTTAAGTGCCTCACAGCAGGGACTTCATCGCTTTGTGTTTGTAATGCAATGCATGCACTTACAGTGTTCCATAAATTATTTCTACCAGATACTAACACTATTAGCTATTTTACCAAGCCTTGCTTTTCTTTTGAGGTTGAGAGGAAGCTAGATATAACTGTGAATCTGGGGACAGCTTAGATGGGTGTACACCTTTATTAAAATACTATTATTTTTTGGGACACAAAATATGAATGTGTACTCATATATACACATGCTTCATGTACACAAGCTTTGTATGTATGTGTGTATATAGATATATTTACACACACATACGGACAAATACTGAGACTACACAGAAGCTTCAGTGACCTAATTTCTGTCCCAAATTTAGTTTCTGCAGAACAAAGCACAGAACCAAACACAGAACCAATGGACATATCTCAGGAAGAATACATGTTGCTTCACGCACTATTTTGTATTTTATGTGAACAAATATGAAAACACATGCCCTTCTATCATCAGCCGTGATTCACATCTAAAGCCATGTTTTTCTTAGCCTAAGTGTAAATACGATTTTTGAACATGATGACGTTAATAATGCCCCATTAAATCTATTTATACCAGATGGAAGTACTGCTCTCTTTTAGTAAACACAACTGGAATTGCACCCAACTCTCCTCCTCAAAAGACTATGTGTTTGGAGGCAAGCCCACGACTCTGTACAGATATCCCGCCAGTTTTCAACTCGGGAATCAATCCGCAAACACAAGGAAACATCCAACTTTGAAATCATCGGCCTCCATCTTCCACACTCTACAACCCCCGCCTCCACCTCACTAGCACGGTATCGATCAGCCTGAAACGCAGCAAGAGCTGGCATCCTGATTTACAAGTGCAAAAATATCCATCACGAGGCAGACGACTGCAGCAACCCAGGTTGTTTTCACACGGTATCTGTAGGCTCAGCCCGCAGAAACAGACAGACCGAGACGCTCGGGGAGAGCGGCCGGGGCGGGGCGTTGCGGGGCCGGGAGCCGGGGGCCGGGTCCGGGAGCCGNGCAGAGTCCTCGCCCGCTCCCCGGCACAAGCTAACGCCGTACAAGACCCTTTGGAGAGAATTGTTTCGGGACGCCCCACTTTCCAGGCAAGATTACATACTTGTACAGCCTATGACAGCCCTTGCCCTTAGAAACTTGTCACACAGTAATAGGGACAGATCTTTTTAAAACCCAAACGATCTTTGGTCGAGTTTCTCCCTTGCTATTCTTCTGCATTCGAGTTTTACTTCAAGTCAAGGCCCTTGTCTTTAGAGAAAGGTAACACCGGCGAGCCTGATACTAAGTAAATTAAGCTTTATCCTGAAACAAAACCAGGGAACAACGACAACGCCCCTGTTAAAGCATGCTCAGCCTGCTACCAGCAGGTCTGTGTGCACCCCCAGTGGTGCAGCCCAGACTTCAGCCTTTCCTTTAGTTCACATTTGTTAGCTTTGGGTACTTTCAAGTTTTAAAAACTGCAACTGATACTTTAAGAAACAGAAACACAGGTAGAAGAAAATAATTTATTCACATAATTTACATACGGAATAGGACCACTTCCTTTGACACAGAAAGCTTGTATGTGATGATATAGGGTGTTAAGACAATTACAAGCAAAGCAGTTTTATGCCACAGCTTTGTAAAAATGCTACTCATATGTACTGAGAGTTCAATTTTATTTTCTTACTCCATCATTATAAAACTTCCATACACAAAACAGAAATCAAAATTATCTTTTTTTCTATTCAAATTGAATTCATTCTTAAAAAAAATCCTCTAACAAAGTGCATGTAATTTGCTGCAAGGAAAGAGAAAGCACAGCCCCAATTAACAATGCAGATAAGGCACCATAAATCTCAATAATGAAGTAGTTGATTTTTTCCCCCTTGTAACATGAATGCAAGCTAAAATGTATGCAACTAAATGTAGAATGATTATCCCCTCAGAACTCACTCAGAAGGTACTCACTGCAATTATTTCATAGCCACTCCCCAGTAATCTATTTTTGGGCTCTGTAAGTGCAAGTGATAAAAGCATGCCACACGTATCAGGAAGTAAACAAACACTTGCATACTTAATATCTACAAGATATACAATACATAGAGTTACATGTATACATTAATCTCTTTCATAATGTTTACAGGAAAACAATTAGATAATCATTTCAAGTTAAACAGATTAGGCAAAGCACAAGATACCATCTGAACGGAAACTGTTCTTGGTGTTCTAGAGGGTTTTTCGGGGGTGAGGTGGGTTGATCAGATGCTTTCAAGTAAGTTACTCTACACTGGGACCACTAGTCCCTTTTCCATCACTTCTAGGAATACTGCTGCTAGTGACATTTCACTGGCAGAGACCAGCTAACATACCAATTTGCAGTAACAATAGCTTTTTTTTGTATTTCTTCTCTCTGATAAAATTTTAAAGGTTCCTTCAGAAGCCCTGCCAATAACTTCTGAAAACATTCTCAAACTTCATCAACTATTTCAAAATTAACTTCTTATTTATATTATTCACCTGCCAGTAAAGGATTACCCAGTCCAAACCTGATGATAGGTTTCCTGTCAGCATTAACAATACCATTTAAACATCAGTTTCACCTTCATAATAAATCGTTCTGCAAAAGTACCTGTAAGTATTAAGTAATGGGAAAAATTTTAAGACTATTCAACTTGTGCAAGCAGGAGTTTCAGACTAAGTATTGAATCTTTCCGTGACCATCTGACTTTGAGAGTGCATAAATCTAATTACCTCATCAAGACAAATTTCTTGATGAGTTAAGTAAAAACTTAGACTAAAATCTAAAGCTATACCAGAATTTTATAGCAATTTACAGTACAAGCAGACATGCAACACAAGAAAACCCTTTTAATTCAACTGCTTCAAAGCAGCAAATCTTCAAAATGGCATTGTATAATCATGGTTTAAATCCAATCTCTTTGTGCTGCTTTGCACAAGGGAAACCAAGGAAGTCAGCAAATATACAAACAACTACATGTAAAAACAAAATAAATTGTATCTATAGCTTTGTTTCCAATTTAGAAGAAAATTAGCATTTATACTATAAAGGAAACGTCAAGCTCTTCCTTCAAGTAATAAAAAAGGTTGCAAACATTAACCTTGTGTAAGCATCTTTTAGTAAATCGTGTTTTAGGTTTTCAACACATTTTTAAGGAACCAATCCTGTTGGGTTTTTAGGTTAGTATCTTTTAAATTACATGGTTAAAAAACTCCTACAAAAATATGTAATTTGGAGATTCTAATAAAAATACCTACAATGCTTGACGTATGTATGTATGTATTTACTACACCACTTCCAGTATTTGCATTCTGATCTTCAGATATTACATTATACCCAAAAGGTTCATTCCTCCTTCTAATGTAACATACTTCACAAAAAGAAGTAAAGAATTTGAATAGTACCAAAAAGCTTTAGCATTAAAATGGAAAAGGATACTTGTTGCAAGATTAAACATTATTTCATTGCACTTTTCTGTAGGATATCATGCACTCACTATCAGTGTCTAAACAAATGAAACCATCAGCCAGCAGTTCGTAGTCTGGTCCAATGACATCACTGTAGTGGTTTACACAGTGTCAGCCTTTTGAAAGTGCCAGGGGTTGCTTCAGAAAGAATCCATTACATCTTCATGGCATCAATTAACAAGAGTACTGGCTGACAGTAAGTGTGGCATAATGAGCATCAGAACAAATTGGAACTTTTAAAATACTCTTTTCTTGTCACAGTATATTCTGATCCTAGGTATTTATAAAACCCATTTGCTATTCTGAATCATCCACTTCCATGAAGATGTCACTGAAAAAGTACTCAGAGATTTTGGTGGGCTCTCCTTCCTTCTCTTGATCTTTAGCGCAGAGAGGTGGCTTCTCAGATGAGTTGTTACTTGGAACCTGATAAAACAAGAAAAGGTTGCTCTTAACAGTCTTCATCTGTGTGTATATGTAAATATATTTACATATGTATGCACGTGATCTTTTTATAGGGGTATTTTATTTATGTAGGAAGTTTTGACCAAAGGAAAAAAACCCAGAGTTTACTGAAAATGAGAAATAAATACATATCCATGCAGAGAAAAATCAATTTAGTTCACTTACAGGTTTCCTACACATGCAGAAGTAAGAATTTGTTAACCAGAGCAAATACCGCTACCAAAACATAAATGCTACACACCCATCTACCCACTCCTGAAACAACTAATTCTCGGTTCTTCACACCTCAGAAATGCATGGGTGTTCAAAAGTAAACTCATACCATAACTGCAGCATCAGCAGCTACATGCTCATGCTCCACAGATGATGACGTAGAGGGAAAGCAACAAGATTCCCTATCATCCTTAGTGGATGGAGTGGGTTTCTTCAGACTTCGTTTTGGAGTCACAATTCGAGGCTTTTGGATCTTCCCTCTATTCCCTTTGGTGTCTTCTGCAGATTCAGAATTACTTTTTTTGCAGATTAAAGATAAAAATCCCAATGGTTTTCGTCCCCCCCTGTTCAAAACAAATATAGTCAGGATTTCACAGGATTGCTCCATAAAAGGAAGACATAAATAGCATTACAAAATTCTAATTCATTACATAGGAAACACACACCTACGGGACATACAAAAATTCTAAGGGGAAAAAAAAAAAGTTGTTCTGAGAAAGGTTCTGATTACCATTCAGAATGAGGAATATTAAAAATGCCTAGTAATGATGAAGATTTTAAATGGGTGTTCTAGCATTAAAGAGCAGTTTGCAGTTTAATTAAACGTATATCATGGTGGTCACATGGCCCTCTGTCTTTTGTATTACTGAATATTCTGATACAAGAGTTTTTTTGAACAGTCACAGAGATTATTGACAAATTTTAACCCCGAGAATAGCAGCCGATTATTTGTTGCTAATGCACAGCCTGTAACAAGCTATCAGACTTTCAGAGAGTGGTTCCAAGAAGGATGGAGACACACTCCTGAAGAACAAACTGAAAATTCTGAGCATCCTTCATGTAATCAATGGAAAACCTGCTCTCCAAGGATGGGGCTACAGTAGACTACCTGCTGCAGGGTTTTAGCCTTACAGCAGCAAACCCAGACCAGTGAACTTATGGAAGTCATGACACCGAGGAAGGTACATAAAGCATTAACTTTTCATATTGTTAAGAGTTCACAAATTAAAAAGTAAACTTTAAGGCAAGGATTCTGATGTTAATGCATCACAATCCAATTGCTGTGGATGTCCCAAGTATAAATAGCCAGTATTGGTACTCACACAAGCATAATGAAAAAGTAAATGACAGATTAGAAGAGGCCAGTGGAGTATTACAATCAAAATAATTGAGCACAGGAGCAACAGAGAGCAGGAACTCAAAACATTTAAACAAACAGTACAGAAAGATATATTTAAATAATCAAGTCAACAGATAGGTAAGAGAAATATCCTCTGAGCTGCCAAGATTGAACCTCCTTTGGGAAAATTATTTAAGTTAGTCCTAAAAATTCAATGTGCTCAGTACTGTACCTGTAACAAATCTTACTGGCAGGACAAACACCAAAACAAGTGGATGGGTATATATCTCACAACATTAGACTTACCTATAGAAAACAACAAATTATCCTAAGTTCCTATCACAGCCAATGGATGTCTGCCTGGCAAGAGGCTTGTATCACATTGTTGGGAGTTAGATTTGGTTTTTTTTTCCCTATAGAATTTTTTCCCACAAGTTGCTAGGAGACTAACTGCTGGGTACTTATGGGTGCTTGACCAAAACAATATAAAGACTAGGAAAGTGTAGCACCAGGCTACACCCTCTTTTTGGTCTCAGGAAGTTTTTTCTCTCCGAGGGAAAAAAGTGATACCGCGAGG
>WBMY01010934.1:56737-104548 GCA_013397315.1 Donacobius atricapilla
CATATTAGTAAAGACCTGTTATTCCTATCCCCATATCTTTGCCTCAGAGCCGATTTAATATCAAAGTTTTAATGGTTCGGAGGGAGGGAGTTTGAATTCTCCATTCCAAGGGGAGGTCTTGCCCTCCCTAGCAGACACCTGTCTTTTTTAACCAAGACACATGTCTAAATAGACACATGATACATCAATAGTGCCCTCCAGTTGATCTACTCATTTAATGAGTAAAATAATGCAAATTTCAAAGCAGACAGTTTAATCCTTTCTGATTTGCAAGAGAATATAGATACTGTAACTCTTAGCCATGCAGGTCACAAACAGTGGTACTGAAAAGATGTCAACATAGAAACACTACCTTTTTTTTTACAGAACAAGCTGAGAAAACATTATTGCAATTATGGCAAACCTGAGTAATGGAGTTTTTGAAGATGATGCTGGGTTTCCAGTACATTCCAACTGTGCAGATTCATGCACATTCTCCTGCTTCTCTTGTCCACTTACTTCTGCTTTTCTGTTAGAGGTTAATCTAGACATAACTTCTTCCTTTTTGGATGCTGGATTCTCAAGTGGTGCTTTCCCTAAGCTCTCCAAAGTCTCAAGCTGGCTTCTCTCAGCCAGTTGTGAGATAGACTCAGACACCAATACAGAAGTAAGAACTAATTCCTTTGCTGAAGACTCTGTTTTTTGAAAAGGATTCCCTGTAAAAGGAATAGAGTCAGACTTCAGTGATAACACAAGAGCCCCAAAAATGCATATTAAAATGGCTTCCACCATTACAACAGAAGGGTTAAATTTCTGTTTAGTTTCATTTGTCCCCTTATTTTGTAAGTCACCACTGCTACACATTAGAAGTTCATGGTCTACTTTTAAAGCCCGTAAGACCATACAGATGTTATGGGGAAAAGCTGGTAGAAGTGTGGTTTTAAATTTTACAGCACACTCTTCTCCCCGCATCCTTTACAGCACACCATAGAACTTGGTCTAGTCACCTAGCTCTTTAAGCTTCTACAGCTTCCCTTAGAAGTCTTTTTCAGGGCCAAAATTATAGTTCACCAAGCCCTTCACAGCCCCAGATTAATGAAGATTGCATTGTTAGCAGTTCTGATTTTTCTCTGTTTCTTCAGAGGCAGATTAAGCTCCTAAACAATTACATACTTTTTTAGTAGCAACGAAAAACAAAATAAAACTATTTGGGCATAGTGTAGTTAAAATGCCAGTTAATACTTTTGATTATTAGTGCTCTTTAACAAGTGGAAATATTTGCTTAAGAGAAAATAACATATTTAGTCAGAAAAAACCTCTCAAATTTCACCAATAAACTAGCTACAGCAAAGTTTGTAGAACCATTATTAAATTAACAACATTTATGTAATTCGGCACACCCAGTTTACAGCAGAAAGCATGAAATGGTGGTATTAGTGTAGTACCAGGAAAAATTGTTTCTGCTTTTGTATTAGATGGCCTCAGACAGAACTATTTAGCATGACAACCAGTATTAAGTTGTGACGTGTTTACATTCATTATAATTTGGTTTACAAGT
The DNA here is from genome assembly GCA_013397315.1 of Donacobius atricapilla. Classification (NCBI taxonomy): domain Eukaryota; kingdom Metazoa; phylum Chordata; class Aves; order Passeriformes; family Mimidae; genus Donacobius; species Donacobius atricapilla. The sequence continues at coordinate 58,275 of WBMY01010934.1, forward strand.
TTAAGTGTACATACCAGAAGTTACCACTGGGACATCTGTGGATTTAATTGAATAATCCTGTATTTAAAAAAAGAAAAAAAAAAGCTTTACATTGCTCTCAGTACCGAAGAGACAATGAAGTTGATAAACTCATCACACATGCACAGTTCTAAGAACAGGACTGATATAGAAGACATCATTCATCACTTAACTCATTTCCTGAGCACGCTTTCCAAGGTGTTCTTATGACAAATTACTCAAGACAAGGATATTCAGATAAGAGACCAAAGAAAGAAAAAGATTGTTATCCATCCCTTCCTAGGAAAGCTCTCTGAATCATGTGGGGAATTACCACCCATTCCTACACCAAGGTACACTATACAATCTTAGTCCTCTTAGATCAGTGGTAGTTGCTGCCACAAGCTTGGTCATATTGTAAAAAAGCACAGAGGAAGCTGGAAGGATGGTGGCTTGTTTTCACTGGCAGCTTGCGCTTTTAAACTAGTACCTACTATGCTATGGATGAATAGGAACATATCCATCTAATAGCCTCTTCATATAACAGACACAATGCAGATTCCAGACATAATTCACTGAACCTAGACAACCTTACAGTCATCCAACATGACTTTCCTCTCCCGCAATGCCATTGTCATAAGGGCAATGCAGAATGAACCGAGTAAGACGTATTACCAGTCTGTCTATTAGGAAGTCTAATTAAAAAAACCTGAGAGTCTACAGATTCTCAAAAAACCCTAATAAAAAACAAACCTGCTGTAGATTTAAAAATTAAAAGCAATCTACATGTGTTGATTTTCCTTTTAAGTTGAATAGGCAGTATCTATTAACCAAGTGACACCATTAAAAAATAGATAATTAAAATGCTCTATTATGTGTTATGCATCTATCCCATGCATGAAACTCGCCAAATTATGATCTCACCTTGTAAGTGGTTTCCAGGTTATCTTCCACTGCAACAGGACTTTTCTTGGAAGGAGGGGAATCATTCTGTCCAAGCTCAGCAGCCAACCGTTTCTGAGCTGTCTGCAACTTTGTAACAGAGTCTACAGCACTCTCTAGTTGTTTGGTTTCCACACTGCTGTTTAAAGATGCAGCAACTTCACCAGCTGAAGCTGTCAAGGATCCAGTACTGTGTATACATATAAAGTCATTATTGTGACAGTACAATAAGCCAAAATTTACTTTCTATAAGGTTTCTGTATGGAAATTACACATGAATCTATGGTGATACTCTTTCTTGCTTAATGTCAGTATTAACTTCAAATGTACCATTTACTACCAAGAAACATTTTTTGTGCTATCTAGAGTTAGTTTTTCTAGTCATATTAGATCTAGTTTAGCTGTTCTATTTGAAGTCCACTTGGTCTTTTCATATGATGCAAAAATATGGCAATTTATTAACTGCCCTAGAAAATGCTAAAATACAGTATTATTCATCTGCACAGTTGAACCCCCCACATGCTGTGTGATCTCAAAAGACATACAGACATATATAAGACACACAGAGAAGCAAGAGACTAGGAAAATATGGTAAAGCAGTACAGGAACAGTAAGACGGAACAGGTACTCTAACTCTGCCTGTCAGCAATTCTGTTTATCATCAGTAGTTCCACAGGAGTTAGAATTCTTACAATGTGTAGCTAACATTCACTCAAAGACCCATCCTTTCAATAAAGGAATGATATTAGCATCTGTTAACCCAGGGAAAGATTCTCCACAATTATGTGGAATTGCATCACATCTCTACTCATGATCTGAGGACTTACATTAGTGTAGTATTACAGTTTGCAGGTTTTTCACTACTTTGCAACAATTCCATTTTTCATAATGTCTTTTTCCTCTGATTTTTTTTCTCCTGAACTAAGATTTAGTTCAACTGTAATATTGACATAAAAATTTTGTTACATTGCATTCAGAGGTACTCTTTGTGAAAGAACTTCAAACCCTTTTAGATTGCAGTAGGCAAACCATTCTTTGGAGTAATTAATTAGCTTGTGTTTTCATCATGTCTGCCTTTTGAACAGAGCAAACTCAAGAGAATGATATAAAAATTTACATCTACTCTTTATCGTGTTTTCCAAGTAGACCATCTACATGAAAAACCTGGAAGAGCAATTAATAAACAGCTACTCTACAAAACTGTGAAAATACTGTAAAAATGCAAACATGCTTAGATTTTTTAATTTCAATTGCTTTGCATTTGAAGTAAGTATCCATAAGGCAAAATAAGGCTCAAGCTGGACAAACGACTTCTGCTAAAAAGGAAGACTTACTCTAAAGGGTAAGTTAGAATTAAGGTGACACCAAAATCCCAGTTAACTGAAACACTAGATTTGAAACACCTATAGAATCTTCCTCAATTTGGATCAGAGCCCATTTTACTTTCTTAATTCTCTAGCCAGTTCATCAGAATTACTTCCTCTTGCACTTCTTCTTTTAAGAATTCTAATCTGTACTGCACATTCAGAGAACAATCAAGGTACACAAAAGGTGTTTTACTTTGATAAAAAATAAAGCCATTTACCTCTCCACTTCAGTCACAGTTGTTTCACTTGCATTTACTGAGCTGATAAGTATTGGGGCTGGTAGTACTGGTTCTGAAGTTCGTTCCACCATAGCAGATCTATCAAACTCTTTTGAGTCAGCTGGGATTTCCACCAATGTTAAAATGAATGTCTGCTCTTCCTCTGGACATCTATGATCATCATTCACTACTATATTTTTTTCAGAGAAATAAATAACAAAATACTATTAATCAAATATGAAATTATGCTGTTCTCTTCAAGTCTTCCCTACGTGGAGTACTGAAATTCTTAGGCACTCATTTCTCCATGGAAAATGGCACTGGGCATACTCTTGAGACAATAAGCTTCCTGTCATTTCAGATGATTTTCATCATCTCCTAGGTGCTTATTCACTGCAGAGGAATCCTGATTACTATTCAGAATGAGGAATATTAAAAATGCCTAGTAATGATGAAGATTTTAAATGGGTGTTCTAGCATTAAAGAGTAATTTGCAGTTTAATTAAACTTATGTCATGGTAGTCAAATGGTCCTCTGTCTTTAATTGCAACTCTCAGGTATTAAGAGTGACTCTTTCAATGGCAGATGTCTGCTGTTTTGAAGGTAAGCACAGGATTTTTCCCCTCACTTCAGACTAGAATTTGGGAAGCATAGTCTTGAATTTAATAGATGAAAAATATAGATAATTTAATCAACAAACAGATATTAATAGATAACTGCCAGCTGCCATCTGTTAGAATTTAAGAAACAAACATTTGTAAAGCTTTCAAAAGATGGAAAACAACAGTGGTACTCCATTATTTAAGACAGCTCCCAGTGATGTAAAGCTTTTATTCCAACCTCAACTTGCATGGATTCTTCATCCAATTAAACATGGTTTAAGATGCTTCATCCCAAGATTCTTGCAATAATAGAGCATAGCAACAGATGCCTAAGAAGAATTATTAGTCCAATTTTTTGCACTCATGAGTTACAGGTTTGGACTGCAGTTTCCATGTAAAGGAAGTATTCCAGGCTTCCGTCACTGTGACTATCCCATATGTTAGACAGGTAGTGGTTCCAAACCAACCATTTCAAATTGTTCTAGGGAAGAGCAGACACCACCTTCGTAACTTTCATCACAACTGATCAGACAGGCATTCATCTGTTGACTCAGTACAGCTGAAGAAGGAAGTTTGACTTAGACTTTTCCTCCTCTTCTTTCCCTCCTGCTCCACACTTGCACAGTACAGCCCTCCTACTCACACAACTCTGACAACAGCACTCGATAACTTCATGAGCAACTATACCTCACTAAACCAGTGGAAAACTACACAGTTTCTCTCCCTCTGTCGTGTTCAGTTTTTGATGGATGAGTCAGAGGTGCATTAAGGGCTCTAAAAACTGCTATACCTACCACAAGATAAGCAGCAGGAACTCACAACAGGGCAAAGAAAACAAGTTTCCCATCCATTGATATTTAAACTTAATCAAGGGCTATTCAAATAGTTTCCAAGTCTAGTCTCTCTTAACAAAATGTAAAGACAAAAGGCTAAGCAAGAAAATGTCACTATGCTGTGGATCATTATTTGTGTTAATGGAATAGATTGATTGATCATGTCAATGAAAATTTTGATTTCTTTTAAATGAAAATTTTGGGTTTCAATTAATCTTTTAGTAACTGCAAGATACACAAATGTGGGATTTTGCTAACTTTGAATATTAGCATATTATACCTGAAGTTTCTTCTGTGCTGCTTACATAATGCTGTGGAACATCTTGATTACAAGCTTCATTCTAGAAACAACACAGTTGAAATAAAACAACTTAATAAATCTGGGAAATTACTCTAGGAAACAGGAAGAAACAAAGCATGTCCAATGCTGAAGAGCCAAAAAATCCCATCACATCATCATTATTTCATTTGTCAGTTTTCACTTCTAGCTGGTTCTAGGCTGAAGAGTATTAGCCTCACAAGGACAAGAAACACTGGGGAAATATAAAATTTATATGCAGCTTGCTGTCTGTATTGATGGTTTGTCAGATTAAATTTATACTTCCTACAGCGCAACTCTGTCAGAGATGACTCACACAATAATTCAGTGGCACTAAGAAAGTACATTCCTACAACCCTTAACAAACCACTGAGTGCCAAAGAATAACATCAAGCTCTACAGTTCATCTATCCCTTTCCTTCTATGCCTCGTTCCTTTGCTAAAACCAGGAATAATCCACTGCAAGTTGCCTTTTCTCATACTCTCTGCCAGGTCTGTAAAAGCAACATTGTTCTTGCATGTTGTCCTAATATGAAATCAGCCTTGACACAGCAACCTGCTGCACTCAGGAAACAAGCTTCTATGCATCAGCTGTACAGTTCCACTGTAACTACATGCTCACTGATCTAAAACAACACAAAAACCCCTGAGGGAACTGCAAATGGACCTTTCTCTTATGAAGAAATAAGGGAACTCTCATTTATACTAGAACACAGACATACAAACCATTGCAAAGAAATGGATGTGAAAGACATATTGTTTGTCCATGACAACATACATGATGATACAGATTATATAGTCATACGTAAATTTATGCAAAATTTGTGTCATATAATAATATGCAAGTAAAGCTCTTAATTATTTTTTAAGTAAGTGAGAAAGAGCATAACAAAGGAGGCAGTTTGTTTTAAACAAAGCAAATGGAAGTGACAATGAACATTCTCCATCCAAGAGTAACATTTTAACTTCATTTTAATGTAAATAAATGTAACAGTAAGAGGTCACACTGAATGGATACATGAATCCTTGTTAACTTCTTCCATCAAGACTTCTTAAAAATTTCTTACAATTTTGCTAATGCATGTCACTTATTATTGAAATATTCCAAACAGAGTTTGCAAAGATTAAGTTTGTCTGAAAGATTGTTTAGCTACGCCCTTGTGAAAAAGCAAGTTTCATTTACCAGCTGAAGTACCAGGTCTTTAGAACTGATGGGTACATTTGCACTGAAAACCTCTTTCTTTAGAGAATTTCAAAATCTGGGCACTTCTGGACTGTAATTAAGTTCTTGTTCTTTACCTGAGTAAAGTTGACTGTACCTATATGGTGCTCAAGATTGCAAGGACTTTGCTCAGACAGTTTATCCACAGAACTTGGATTTGGACAGTCTTCTAGTCCAAGTGATTTTTCAGGTTTTGGTGAAGCAGTTAGATGTCTTAAATCTCCTGAATGTCCACAAGCATCTCTTATCTGCTTTTCTGTTCTGCAAGGTATATATCTAGTTAATGTGAAACCAAATGCAGACACCCTGTACAAAGTCTAAATTCTGTGTTACAATGTATTTAATATGAACCCTATGTAAATACAGGGAAACAAAGAACCTGCTTAAAAACTACATCGTTGTACTAAACAGAATGCATAATCTTTGAACAAATCTACATGAAGAATTTCAGGGAAAGGCCTCTGTAACTCCACTAATGGAGACTTTCCTACTGAAAGTATAACCATGCAGGAAGCCTTATAAACTCATTAACATTTCTAAATGAATCAGCTCCTTAGCATTTCCTTGCAGTGTCATGAAAGACAGTTAAGCAGCAAGGTAATGACAAAGTTCTGAAATAGCAAACAAAAGTTAAAGTTCTGTCTCCAAAAGCAGTAGCATGATATGCAAGGCAGAAAAACCTGAAGTCAAAACTGTACACTATCTGTATAAACATACACAGTGTCTGTGAGCACACTGTTTCCATTACAGTTGCATACTACACCTGAACCGTAGCTGTATATTTGAATAGACAGTAGGAATAAAGTCAATATTAAATGAGTCGTCTTCCTACCTCTCAGTTTTGTCTACTTGCTTGGTTAGTTCCATACTTCCAGTGGCAAAGTCATGAAGAATTGAAGAACCATCTGCAGCTGGTCCAATTGGTTGTGGTTCCACCTTCTGCATTTCTGCATTATCACTCAGGGTTTTAGGATCTAAGTTTTATCAGAATAAAAATTAAAATAATGTCTTTTCAATCTGTGGGTGCATATACATATTTATATTACTTTTTACATATGATCTTGTATATATTAAAGTTTTGTAGTATGTTTATATAGACATATCTACATGAATGTGCACATGTATACTTGTGTCTTGTATAAGTAAGGCACATACACATATCTCATCTTGCCTTTTCTATTTTGCCAGTGGTATGAAGACAATTAAGAGTTTGAAGACTACCTTTTTCAACTGTTTTAAGAATGGAAAAACAGTTCTTTCTGTCTCCTCTTCTACTTTTCATGGAAGGAAAAGACAGTAATAATACAAAATAAATACACTGTATTAGACTGTATTTCTGTAACTGGCAGTCCAGTAATTTAAGTGCTTTCCAGGTAATTTAATAACTGCAGAAAAAACCTGCTATTCAAATTTCATTTATTTTTCTACCAGAAGGTATATGTATGTATAAAACTACATCACAAATGGGTACCCTATGTTACAGTGATGTACCTTCTGTGAACATGAATGGAAAGTGAAGACTTTTAGCTTTGTTTCATTTCATGAATAGATGTGAATCTAATGAATAACCATTTTAGAGCCCTAGGATAAGAAACAGGCTTACCAGTTTGAATTTGCTCTAGTTGTTCCACAAGCAAATTTGCGTTAAGTATCTCCTGCACTATATTTTCATTGGACCTCAGTATTCCAGAGGTTGGCTCAGGCGCCAGGTGTCCGCCTCCTGTCAGTCTCATACTATTCACCACAGGCAGAAAGCTATCACTGCAAGTAAAAGGAAAAATGTCTTCAACAGAGTCCTTGATTTTTGACAGTTAGTGAAGATATAAGAGATATGGGGTAGATCAGACAACAAAGACCTGAAATGCAGGATGCAACTGGAAGAGACGACAGAACACTAACTCACAGGATAAAAAAAACCATAAAAATCATATGTGAATTGAAACAGACAGGTATGCTGTAACCTGGTATGTTTCTAATGTAAAGGAATTTAAAAAAATATTGAAAAGTTTTAATAACAGAAGATCAGAAATCTAATACACATGACATGGTAGTAAGTCCTGGTTTAATAATATAATTAAACTGGATGCAAAATAAATTATCTTGGATTATGATTTTTTAAAAGAGTATAATCTCAGTTTGTTCAAGCAATCAACAAGTTAAATAGTCTTTCAAATAACATATGACCACCAGCAGATGTTTCTCTGGAAAGTGCCCAATTAAGCTGTCTCATAATTCACAAATGCAAAACTATATAAGATCAATCACTAAAAACTGTAATGATGGAAGATCAACTGGTTTCTTGCCATCCCTTTGCTCTAAATCTTTGATCTACACCCTGTAGCACCAGTGACACTTAAGCAATTTGCCTTGTTTTGATTATCTGTAGAGAACTTTGCAAAAAAGAGCTTGATAATTAACAGTGATCCAGTACATAATTAGTTAGCGTATTTTTTTCTCCCCCCCCCTGCCCTGGGTAAACTTAATTTCATGAAAGAAAAACTAGTTGTAGATACGCAAAATTACATACAACCACTTCATGAAAGTAGTAAGAAGGAGATAAGAGGAGTTTTTGCAGATTAAATACTAAATTACATAAACTGAGAAACCTTAACTAAAGCAAGACTGCTTGCAAATCAATAAAAATGCCAGAAAGAACTTAGCAAAAGTAAGCAGCACCAGAGGGTCTCTCTCAATGAAGAAAACGAAGTAGTAATTTAACCTGGTATCAGGAGTATCCATCTCTGAACATTCTTCTACACATATTCTTGTGCCAGTGATTTTATACTCTACATTGATGTTGTTTCCATCCTCAGAAGGCAGCAATTCCCTGATAGAAGTGTCTGAAGCAAGTGAATACTGACTAGAAGTTCTATTTTCTTTGGAGTAGGCATGAATTACATGGCTATCAGCCATGTCCAAGTCATCTTGAGCAAGTGACATATGTGTCTCTTCTGGTTATAACAATAAACAAAATGGGAAAACTTTATTTAAAATACTCAGGTTTGGCAGGTATATAAAGCTATATAACTTCAAGCCTCATTTAACAAAGTTTGTATTCTCCAAAGACAGAAATTCAAATCCCAGATAAATATAGTTCTAAGAGAACAGTTTTTGTAGTAAGAACACAAAAACTAACATTCAGCGAATGAAAGCAGATAATAAATGCTACACAACATCTATAAAAAACCCAGGTAATTTCAGGTTGTAGCTGGTTAGGATAAAAACGCTATGCTTCACATTAAAGATCTGAAAAGATCAATGAAAGTTACAGTCATTTAAGTTTGATCCCTTTCTTTTGCCTAGTTTATGTGCCCAGTTCAATTCAAATATGTGCTTCCTAAAACAGATCATAGAAACAACTTTCTAGCAGTGATAGAGAGTTGGCAGAATTCAATAGCGTACCTGCTTCTTTCCAGCCAACCTGTACTGCCTGGACTCACTATGTGTTACAATGCAACAGGACTAAAAGCATAAAAGATTCTTGACTTCCTGCTATGCAGCAGTATGTGGAAGAGCTTTGCAGCTCCATCCCCCCTTAGGTGGACCCTGAAAGTACGAGAGCAAGGCTTTGTCCCATAAATCAGATCATACCTTCAGTGCTTGTTTTTAACTGGAAATTTGGATCACCCATTGCAAGTAAAGTCATAGCGGCTTCAGTGCTTCCATCATTAATTCCTGTGAAGTTGTTCATAGATATTAAAAGTCACAAGCACATTAACCAGAAATCCACTTACCATATTCAAAAAGTACTTGACACTATCACCAATACAGTGAAGTACAGATTTTTTAAATTTACTTTATTTATGGATCAAAATGCTTGTAGACAAGCAGCCATTCTCATCCAGCAAATTCAAACTACTGTTAAAACACTGAGCAGCAATATGACTGCCTTTAATGGTGTACTGGATACAGGTGGCAAGGTGTTGGCAGCAGGGACCTGCCCTGGACACAGCCAGTTCCAGCTGACCCACTGCAGGACACAGCTGAGCCTGTCAGCCAAGATGAAAGCATATTTTAAGTAAGGGGAAAATGTATACACTGGTAGCAAGTTAACAGGTAATACATGTTTCATATCTACCTTTCTCCACATCTGGAATCTCATGTATGGCTGTTTCCTTAAATACAAAGAAGAACAGTATCAAAGTTCTATGTAAAATTACTCCATAATTTTTATTTAATGTTTACATGTAAATTCTGTGCCCACAAGTAACCCCGGTTTTAAGGCTAACAATATTTACCAATATAGTTTTCCCACAGCTGTGCCTCACATTAGTGTGGGAGAGGTAGCAGTCTAATAAGCCACAGTTATTCACAACAAGAGATTGCTGAAATGTATGACCAAAGAAACAAACAAAAGACATTCTTACAGCTGTTGAGGCTCTTGCTTTTTCTTCCCTCTGTACAACTGGTTGGATAGAAGCACAAGAAAGACTTTCAGCATCAGTAGCCACCTGCCCATCTGGGACATTCAGAGATATTTCGAGCTATAAAAGTAATTTTATAGTTATTGTGGTTCATCATATTCAAAAGAAAATCTGTCAAATGCAAATTTTTATAAACCTCACATATTTAACAGATGTTCAACATCTAAAGGGCTCCTTCACAAAAATCATACCTTCTGATTTGAGAAGGAAGCAGCAGTATCAACAGCAGCTAAATGGAAGCATGAGATAATCTAAGGCCTTGTTTCTAGTCACTCATTTCTCCACCAAACTAAGTTATGCAGCTGAGGTCTTTAATAAAGACCGTTTACCTCAAAGTTTCAGGACAGAAAAACACTTCAGACTTATTTCCAAAGCAAGACAGGGAATAGACATGGAGATACATAGAAACACACCCAATCACCATTTAACCTATTTTTTAATCTTCTTCAGCACTGTAATTTCACTGGGAACTTCAGACATTTGATATTTTCAGAAATGAGGACTTGAAATTTGACAGAAAGTTTATGATATTTCCAGGGAAGTTCTCAGGGTAAACACTGCTCCATCTGGTTTGCTCTCAAAGGCTTGCACTTTACAGACTTTTGACTCACCTATTTAAATTTTACAACAGCTGGGTCCTCAGGTATCTAAGCACATCCTTCACTAGTACTCATTTCTCCCAAGTGCTAAACTAGGCAACTTGATTGTAATCCCCATACATAATATATATTCCACATCACTGAAATCAAGGATTCAGCGAAAGTTTCCATGCAGCAACTTTGCTGACCATTATTGCTCTAGAGATCCCTTAGTATATTGACTGGACTTTAAATTATTCTGCTGTTCCACCTGGAGAAAGAAACTGTGTGATTAATTCAGGAGATAATAAAAAATAGGATTTCAATGGGCAAAGAGAGGAAGATTATCACTGGTGCTTCTCAGAGTGCCCACTCTGCCAGCCTGGGCTAACCCTGGCACTGGGCAGCAGCAGGTACAGCTCCGTCTGCCACGCACCCCGGGCTGATCCTGGGGGCTCCTCAGGGGACTCAACTCACGGCACCGGCCCGAGGGCTAAAGCGACGATGGTGCGAGAGAGAAGGAGGGCTCTGCAGAGGGGTTGGCACACGAGTTTATTGGGGCCCCTGACGGGACCTCTTCACCTCAAGGTCTTTTCATGGCAGAGCCCAGAACAAAGGAAGGACAGTAACTTTTATGCTCAGGTGGGAGGAAGGGACGGAGATAAGGGATTCACCAACCAGGGTAAAGCAGGGAGTAGCCTGAGGGGTGAGGGACACCTTTGGGGGCCAATCTCCCTGAAAGGGAGGGGGACCCCTCTGGCTACAGCCCATCACTCGACGCCCTTCAGGGGCTTTCCGGCAGCAGGGACGGACCCCTGGGCTGATAGACATGTCCTCAGAGGAGAGGAGTAGGGAATGGATACGTGGCTGTGGCGGGGGGGTGAATGAAGGGGTACAACCAAAAGTGTATAACAATGGGGGTACATGGCCTGAACCACAAATTAACATACAACACAGATTATAAAACACACTGCTACAGAAGATTACTAGCAGTAGTAGTAAGCAAAAAAGCACTAGAATGCAAAAAGCACTGAAGTGAATGGAAGGTAGTGATGACAGGGAAAAAAATTAAAAAAAAAAAATCTTGTACTGGGTAGTGTAAGACCTAGGCATGATATAAATGCTATGAAATAAAGGGTGAAGATTGTACTGGGCATGGCTGGGATAAAGTCAATTTTCTTCATCCCAGCCCACATGGTGATGTCTTTCAGATTTATAACTACAACAGCGTTGGTAAAACACCAGTATTTTTGCTATTCATGCACAGTGTCAAAGCTTTTTTCCTATTCCTTTACCCAGCAAGGAGGCCAGGGGTAAGTAAGAGGTCAGGAGAGCACAAGGCTGGGACAGCTGACCCAAACTGATCAAAGGGGAATTCTGTATCATATGATGACACATTCAGCAATAAAAGCTCAGGGAAAGAAGGGAGAAGAGGAGATCATTTGTGGTTAGGGCATTTGACTTCTGAAGTTACTCTTACACAGACTGAGGCCCTGATTTCCAGGATGTAACCTGACAATGGAAAGCAGCAAACAAACTCCTTATTGGGCTTTTCATTTACACAGATTTTCCTTAATGTATGTAACTGTCTTTATATCAATAGAGAAATCTTCTTGTCCTCCTTCTACTCTCTCCTTGTCCCACAGGAAAAAGGAGCGAGCAAGCAGATGTGTGTGTCTGGCTGCTGGTCAGATCAGCCTACCTGACAGTTAAAGTTTCTTGGCAAGGGGGACATGACATACAGAAACATTTTCCTCACACTCTCGTTTCCTAACATTCAAATATGAAATTGAAGTGCTCCATTTGATCCATCTTGGGCCTCAAAAACACATGGATGAGTCTGGGCCTGTATTCAATCTCAATAAACAAACTGCTGAGTACCCTGCAGACCTCTATACATTTGTAAACATAATTACATAACTGGATCTTAGGCTGACACAGTATTAAGTTTAAAACCAAGTATATGTGCCAAGTAGCATCCCTACTACGCCCAGCACTATTCTTAACTTGAACTCAGATAAAATGCAAATACTCAGAGATGCAACTACAATAAAATCTTCTTAAACAATCAGAACAAAATTGCTTATGCAGAACCCAGCTACACAATACCTCTTCCATGGTTTCCTGTATCTGCACAGGAATTGGTTTTGGAGATCGAAGACCTATAGGAACAAACACTGGAGCCTTGTTTACTTCCTCCGAAACAAAGTATTCTTCTTCATCATCAAGCTCAAAGTCATCTGGCTCCTCATCCTCCTCCTCTTGAGAAGCCCGAAGGGTGATTAAGGTTATCTTCGAACTTCTGGGTTCCTTCCCAGATTTTCTTCTATGTGTAATTTTCAAACTTTTGTCTCTGGTAACACTCAGTTTAGCTTCTTGCCTTTGACTTCCCTTCTCGCTGCAATCAGCCTCACAGTCAGAGGCAGAAGAAGTAGCAGTTTTTGACTCCAACACATGTTCTGGCAGTGCTGTCTGCTTTGATGATCTCCTGAACTGCCTTCTAAAGTACAGAACAAAAACAATGAAATCCAAGACGTTCCAAAGAGAGGAATACTACAAATCAAAGTAAACTCAATTAAAAAAAAAAGTTATCATTGTGATCAACAATGCAAACCATTTTCTTCTGAACTTAATAGTGACAAATAAGCATTTAATAAGAAATTTAATTTCTTCCTGTGTACATAAGGTACTGACTGCAATTGTGTCTAAGCAGTTTCAGAATGCTAGAAATCTTCACAATTAAACTTGCAAGATACACAATTCTTTGATTAGAAAAGTATGAAATCATTTTCATTTTCAGGGATGTGGAAGTCTCATACTTTGTAAGCCATGGGAATACTTCCAGTTGTCTTTTGCTAAAGCTACACCAGAAGCCCCGAACTACAATACTTTAATTGATTAGACTGTTGTTTACAAACTGAAACTGTTAGATGATAACTACTTATCTGCTTTGCTTTCTCTGACAGCATTCTCTCCAATAATCAGTTACCTACAGTTTCCTTCCTCAAAATCATGGGCACAACCACTTTGAGTATCAGAAGTAATGACAAACCTCCCCCCCAAAACATCCTCCTTGGTAAATAGGTGGGGAGTGGAAGCAAATGGCAGCAGAGGGCACTTCTAGCACAAAGCTTCTCTTTAGGTTCCCTCTTCCCTGTGTCCCCACATACGGGTCCTCCTCTATAAAATCAGGAATTTCTGTTGAAACCAAGGGACGGATTGATGAGAGGGCTAGCTGTGTTCATTTTATGAGAATACAGGCAGAGTGAAAGACAAAGGAGTATCTGCACACATCTGTTAAGTTCAGACTAAAGACACAAGAACTCACATGCTGCATGCACTCACATAACATATGGCAGAACTATGGCCAATGACTATCAATCACCTGAATTTGGTTTACAAAGCAAAACAGTTGCTTTACCTTGTGAGATTGTCTGAATGCTTTTCCTGTGAGGTAGAAAGCTGAGAATCATTATCTTGTTCTACTTGACTCTCTGATGATATCCCTGGAGACTGGAATGTAATGTCCTGTCTGATTCTCTTAGAAGATGTTTCTTCAATGTTTGCTGCAAAATCGTATATCCCTGCAGCTTCTGAGAAGGATCCAGCTTCCACTGTATTACTGGAGTTTTGCTGAAGAGAGGAGATAATTATTACCATAATAAGTGCCAAACATTTGTAACTGGTTTTAGTAATTTAAAGAACTATGTTTCAGATCTGGAGAATGTGCCCAGCCGTCATCTCTGATAGCTTAGCATATTCTTTCTCATTGTCTTTAATTTTGGGCTCTATAGTAGTGATATCATTAACTAGTATTATCTATGATGCTTGAATTCCTCCTGCTGCTGGTAGTTAATAGAGCAAGACCATGCTCAATTTAGCAAGAGCAACAACTCTTTAGAAGCTAGAAGGATGAATCATTTTCTAAAACTGCCTATTAATTTAAAGAACAATTTTCAGGAACAAAATTTTTTTTTCTGCCTTGGGAACAAGGTAGGAAGAGAAAAACTATCATATTTTAAATAAAAGCATTTAAATATTATTAAACATACACAGAAAAACATCAGCAACCACAGTTCTGTCAACTACAGATACTTGACTAAAATAATATTTTAACTACAAGTTTTTAGTCATCCATACAGAAAATAGGGAACACCAGACAAACTTGACTCAGTTATCACAGCATCAGACACAGATAGAAGTAGTCTGGGCTTAGTTAGGCCTGCTGAACAAGTTTGAAAAGCTCTGAACTTTTTCACTCTCATTTTAATTTATAAGTATATTAATACAGATTTTAGAAGTATCTGAAGTTAACTGCCTGCCTTATTTTTCATTGTTCAATGACTAACAGACAGTAAATTATTTTTTAACAATGTCAGCATATATTTATTATAATGCAAATTTCTGATAATAGAAACCACAGAACTTAAGACAACAGCATATATTAAGTATTTCCACAGTTTTTAAATTTTAAGTCCATTTATCCAGCATAGTTTCCAATAGTGAATTAAAAAAAAATCAAATAATCACAATAACCTTTCCAGCCATACACTGGATTTCTGTAATAGTTTTCTAAGAACTTGGGCAACAGGACTGAGGTATAACCGGCTCAAAATACATGATCAGCACTTACCCCTGATACACCTGTTTTTGATAACACCAAAAACTCATGTTCATTTCTCTCAGTGTTGTCATCTTTTCTCTTTTCACACTCTTCAGGATAATCTCTTTTCCTAGTAAGTCTCATTAGGTCTGGCCTTGGGTTCCAATGAGGTTCCCTTGCTCTCTGTTCACTTTCTTCTCCAGAATTTAATTTATCACTGGACCTACAAAAATATGTTTCAAATTTTACTTCTGAAGAACTACAAAGTACACTCTATAAGCCTGGCTTACTATCAGATATTTAGTATTTCTAACTAGAAATGAACTTGTGTTTTGAATATTTATTTGCTTAGTTGGCTACATGTAAAAAAACATAAAGGAAGGAAAAAACCACTGCATATAGGAGATAATTCATCTGCAGCAGTGGACATCCCTAATTACTTTTGGGAAAGGTTTTTGGAAGTAAAACAACATGAAGTCAGAAAGATTGGAAAGTGTCAGTTATACCAACATAGGTCTCCAAAATTAAGCAGCCATAGAAACATTCTATTCACTAATTGCAGTGCTCAAGGTTCTACAGCTTTCCAAAAGGATACAGCTCTTATATCTGTACAAACACATTCAGATCAGTAAGACAGAAATCCTGGCCTTCTAAACTCAAGACTTGAGAAAAAGGGAGTAAGAGTAATACAGAAGAGTACAGTTTAGTCAGCCTCATCTCAGTCCGCGGGAAAGTGATTGAACAACTAAAGCTGGAAACTACTTGCAGACACAGGAAAAACAACCTAACTTGGAGTAGCCAGCATGGATTCATAATGGAGAAGTTATGTTTAATCCACTTAATAATAGCTTTGAATGAAACACTGGCCCGATAACTGAAGGGAGAGCATTAAATAGTCTCTGCCTGGACTCCAGTAAGGCTTGTAACACTGTTGAACACTGTCTCTTCTAACATGCTGATAAGGGAGCTGATGAAATATGTACTGAAAGTACACTAAAAACTGAGTTGTCAGGTTCTAAGGTTTGTGATCAGTGACACAAAGTCCGCTTAGGGACCAACAACCAACAGGGTGCCCCATGGATCAATACTGTATCGACTCCTGTCTCTCCGCAAATGATCTGAATGATGGAGCAGGGTGTAACCTCAGCAAGTTTACAGATTAGGCAGATCTAGAAGGAATTGCTCCTAAAGACAGAGACACCCGAAGATTATAGTGGCCTCCAGAGGGACTTGGAGAGGCTGGAGAAGTGGGCTGATGGGAACCTCAGCAAGTTCAGCTAGGGGAGATGCAGTCTTGCACCAGGGGAGGAACAACCCAGAGCAGCAGTGTGTGCTGCAAGCCCCGCAGATGGAAAGCAGTTTTGCAGAAAAGAACCCAGCTGTCCTGTGGTCTCCGAGTTGAACATGAACCGGGAAGGTGCTGTGGCTGCACAAGCAGCTAACAGTGACCTGGGCAGCAGCAGGAGAAGCGTTGCCAGCAGGCCGAGCGAGGTGATCCTTGCCCCTTGTTCAGCTTCACTGAAGAAGCCACTCCTGGATGACTGACCAGTTCTGGGCTCCCTGGTAGGACAGACCTGGACACACTGGAGACAGCCCCTCAAAGGGTCACACAGATGCTAAAGGGTGGAAGCATCTCTCCTGTGACAAAAAGCTGAAGGAGCAGGAACTGTTCAACCTGGAGAGAAGGCTCAGGGGGATGTCTTCAACAGTTCCACAAAAACCCAAGGGGAGGGTGCAAACAGGACAGGGCCAGGCTCTTTCCAGGAGTGCCCAGTGACAAGAGACAATGGGCAAACAGTGCAAGACAGGAGGTTCCTTCTGAGCACCAGGAAATCCTGTTTCACTGTGAGGCTTACCAAGCACTGGCACAGGCTGACCAGAGAGACAGTGGAGTTTCCATCCTTGGCAAGATTCAGATACTGTCTGGACACAGTACTGGGCAACCAGCCCCAGGTGCCTTGACTAGGGGGCTGGACCAGAAGACTTTTAGCAGGCCCTTTCACCCTCAATCATTCTGTGAGTCTGTGAAAGTCCACCATCATAGAATACAAGAAAACTGTCAAGTGAGGCCCTTGTCTTGCTAGCACAAAGACTCTGGGACATGATTTCAATGCAATTCATGGGAGAGATTTTAAAGACTTTTCGAGTTTCAGAGACAGATGCAAACAAGAAGTTAATTTCAGAAAACAGTAAATTTGTTAAATACACTGATTTGGGGCTGCTCTGTCTAATCTAAGACTGAGTAAAAGGTAGCTTATAACATAACCCGGAGCTGTTGCATGTAAGTGGTACCATCTGCTTCATACTGCATGTACATTATAAGCATCAATACAGGAAGTTCTCCTACTGGAAAGAAAAACTGAGGAGACTTAGAATACATAAAATAAGAAACATAAAATAAGCTTGCTGTCTTCTTGCTACTTCTTATTTATAAGGGAGTGCAAATGGCACTGCTCAGTCTCTGTTCGACATTTATCGTGCACTGTATCCCAGGAATTTATTAGTGAGAAATTCAGGCAGTTAAACCCTGATTACTTGTTTCTACTCTCACCAATTAAGTACCTTCTAAAAAGGAAAACAGCCTTGAAAAAAATCCCCTAATTCTGCTATAACCTCTTACATTACTTAAGAATGCCACCTAGTGATTTTCACAGCACATAGTAGATAACCACTAGTACAGTTCAGAGCCTCTGCTTCCAAAAGCAAGTGCTGAATAAAAACAATTGGACAATGCACAAGATTTTTAAAGAACTGTCACGGCTTAATCCCAACTGGTAAGTAAGTGCCATGCAGTCAGTCAAGTCAGTCCTCAAACCCCAGGGAGGAGGAGAATTGGAAAGAAAAGGTAAACCTTGTGGGTTTAGATAAGAACAGTTTAATTACCAAAACAAAGTAAAATACAAGATAATGAAAAGAAGAGGCAGAGGAGGAATAAAAATGTAAGGGAAACAAGTGATACATAACTGCTCACTGCTTGCTGACTGATGCCCAGCTCATCCCCAAGCAGCGTTCAGCAGCCCCATGCCAGGTCTCTCCAACTTATAGACTGAGCATGACGTTCCATGGTATGGAATATCCTTTTGGCCAGTTCAGATCAGCTATCCTGGCTGTACTCCCTCTCAGCTGCTTGTGCACCTGCTCACTGGCAGACCATGAGACATTGAAAAGTCCTCAACCCAAGGTAAGCACTACTCAACAACAACTAAAATGTCACTGTGTTATCAATGCTATTCTCATATTGAACCCAAAATGCAGTACTGTACCTAAGCTACTGAAAACAAGATAAACTCTATCCCAGCTGAAACCAAAATGAGAGATTTTTTACTTTGCCAACAGGTAACTTTACCTTTCTGTGGTACCCTGAATGCTTCCTATAGCATCTGTAGATAGACACTCCTCCAGCTCTCTTTTGCTGTTGCAATTTGGTGATGTTTTAGAGGAACAAAGTGTTCCTGATGTCATGCTTCTTGAATTTACATCTAGATTGTCATTCTTGGCCGAATTTCCCACAAGCAACACCTCCATGTCATCCTTTGATTTGAGAAAAAAAACCAACAACAATATTAGCACAAAATATATCACCTGTAAAATAAAGTATTGCAAATTATGATCAAGTTGTTAATCTGAGATAAAACTTCATTTAAAAACTTCCAAGTAGTTTATGGCACCATCACTGTTCCTTGTTCCTCTAGGAAGGCATTTAGCTAATAAAAAAAGATACTGCAACCAATATAGTCCCTCATGGGAAGTCACCAAGGAGCTCAGGAGAAATCCAGCATCAGAAATACAGCATGCAAGTAACTAATAATGTATGTTGAATATGACTTAATGTCAAAGTTCAAGTGAAGTCTTTATATGTCCTATCAATGTGTCATTAACAAGATTTTGGAAAACCCTGTAACAGCATGCAAATACTGAACAAGAATTCTTACTAGGCTGAAATTAATTAATGCATTTACAACAGCTTATTTAGATGTCTTAAGAACAGCTAGTGTGGAATCAAGTATCAGAAAGTGTAGTCAGAAATAAACAAAGAGCATCTCACTTTTGAGGAGAGAGGATTTTCAGATTCTTCTGCCACAGGCAGATTCTCTCCTCGATTCATTTCTTCTTGATCTGGGGCAACAAGTTTTTGTACTACTGGAGATCCTTTTCTGCTGTATGTTCTTTCTAGGTTTGGTCTAGTTCTTGGAGACTCAATCCTTATGAATTGTCCTGGCTTCAGAGCACTCAGCTTGCCTTCTTGGGAGGCAATTTTTTCAGAACTGGTGAATTTAAAGTTAATAAACAGAAACAGAAAAAACATATTTGGCTTTGGCTGGGAGAGAAAAAAAGCACTTCTGCACTTAAGTTTTAAAGCAACACTCACACAAGAGACTAACAGACTGTTTGGTTTAAGATCAATAAAATTATATTTTCAAATGTATTTCTCATTTATGGTTAACTTTGGAGCAGAAATAACAAAACATCTTTGTCAAGGCATTTTTAACATAAAAAATAAGTCATGTTGCTAACCATACCAACATCAAAGAATCAGCAGTCTAAGACACACTTAAGATCTTATTTTAACAACGGTGGCAGTAAAATAGAAGAGCACATGAATGGTTCAATGAAAGTCAAGTCTCTGACATTTTGCAAAATTTGTATGTTATGTATCGTACATGTGTGATTGCTACTTAAGCAAATACAGACCCAGTAATAAAAAACCTTGGTCAAGAAGAGCTTTGAGCTCACACAGATCAAGTATGTACCAGATAAACAATGACAAGGAGTGCAACTAAAAAAAATATGCTCTGAAAACACTTTGAAGAAGCTGTTTGTCGGCACTGAAACTGGAATACTGTAGGAAGACAAAAGACAAGGAACAGAAGAATTGCCACTTGCAAAGGTATTTCATTATGCACAGACAAAAGCTTTTCAAATGCAGTTTTGCTAAACTCAAACCTCACCTGCTTTGTTCAGACAATAAGGTTTCAGAAATAGAGAGCACCTGAGGCACCTCTTGGTGCTCCTGTTCCTCTTTGCTCAATACATCTGCTTGACATAATATAGCTTCATTTTCACCCTTTAATTTACAGTAAAAGAAGAATGAAGAAAAATAGAAGTATGTAAGCTTCTAAAACAGACTTATATTTTATATACAAAAATAGAAACTAAGCTATTTTCCCAACTGGAATAAAGGTAAGAATCATGTTATCATAATCCAATTTATATGCAAAAAGGAACAGAAGTCTTCATACTCCTGGGATACCTAGAGTTCAGCTTTTAAATACTATGTGCACCCAAACATTATGGGAAACATTCATCTACTTAGTATTCAATCAATTCCCTAATACATGAAGCACTGTGGAAACAAGCTATTTCAGCAACTGGAAAACCTTTGAAAACTGGACACTGCAGAGGGCAGCACAGACACACCCACGCCATGGTAACACAGTCTCAAGATCCAGAAGGCCTAATAAGCTGTATTTGCCACAATGGTTCCACAAAGAAGCTACTCAAACATATCCTTTACCACTTCAGGCCTGTGACAGCTTGATTGGGAAAGAAGAGAATGAGACCTGCTCTGGTTCTACAGATTTGCCCCATACAGAGCAGATGCACATGCATGGTTCACAGGTCACAGGTCTAGAGCAGCCAAAGCTGAAGCACCAGGAACTATTTCAGCTAGAGGTGAGCCGACCGTGGCACTGAAGGGAGATGAGAAATGAATGCAGGACACAAGTATTTTTCATAGGCTCAAGAACAAAACCATCTATAACCACTCCAAAACATCAGTCACTCTTGCAAAGTTTAGTATTCCAAATCTAAGGCAAGTCTACACAGATATCCCTACTTCCATTCCACGATTCATATGAAACCCACAAAATGGTTACAGAGAACACATCTAAAAACTGTACTGTAAACAGCTTTTGAGGCTTTCCACACCATTTACAGTCCCTAGTGAAGTGCCTGTGGAGATACACAGTGTCAGTTACTCAGAAGACATAGAAGAGTATCACGCTCTGTAGTGACGGCCCCAGTTAGAGCTTATGAAATTTAAAAACCCCATTTTTCATAAAAATAGCCATCCCTCTGCCTTTACTTGAGACATTATACAAAATTGCTCGACACAAACTTGATTCATCCAAAAAGGAAAGATGAAACAAGAAGAAAGCTAATTTTTATGCATTTTTATTCTAGAGTTTGTATAAATGTGCATAATTTTTTCCTATCATGCAATCCAATCAAAAGCAGATCCTTTGTAAAAAAAATAATTAATACTTCAAGTTGTAGACCTCACTGATTTCATACCTACAATACCTCAGCTTTACCAGGGTTCGGGTACTTTTTTTCATTTAATATATTGTCTCAGCTTCAGGCAATACAACTTCAATATTTTCATTTAACTTCACAAAAATGAACATGCACTTCAAACCAACTTTGAAGGCAAAGCCTTACTCTTATTAAGGCTTACCATGACAGTATTGTCAAACTCATCTTTCTGCTCTGCTTCAGGCTTTTTCTTCCTCTCATTTTCCGATATTTGTAACTCCTTCTTTCCAAAAGTTCTTACCAAATTTGGCTCGTACCTCTTGTTCCGTGCTAGCTGTATAGGTGGAAGAGGTGCTTGTTGATGTTCTTCTTGAGTGCTGTTTTTGTCACCAGTGAAAGTTAAGACATAAAAGATAATCCAAAAATTAGTAAAAACACCTATTACAAACACAGGTCTATTAGTATTACCTGCAAAATACACTGAGTTTTTAAGAGACATCTTGTGAACTGAAAGTTCAGCTGAGTTTAAATTACAAACGACAATTTGTTCCAGCAAAAAATTTGGAAGCACTGGTCTTCTAAATACTTCCAACAACAGAATTAGCTAACTCACTGAAGGTATTAACTGACTGACTATTTGTTGCTATAAAACCAAAGCAATTTTTCACATGGTTTCTCTGATAAGCAAACTAGTATTTCCCTGCTTACATGAAATGAATTCAGTCTTTCAGATGATGAAACAGTAATAATGTGAATGCTCACTAATGTCACCCTTAGCACAGAATCTACTGAAATTGTAGTATCACTAGTGCTAAACTATGAGAATGGAAATTTTGTGCAGTATTTTCATTAGACTACGCTTGCCAGATGGCAGTCCACTGGCACCCTGATTTCCTTGCAAAATTCTTTCATTGTTACAATCAAGAATCTAAAGAAGTTAAGCCCTTACCTTGCAACAGTAGCAGAAATGTCATCTTGGCTAATTTCAGGTAAACAGAACTCCAGTTCACCATCCTCTGATCTTTGAAATGTTTTTGGGGACTTACAACTTGGCCTCTCAGAAACCTCCTGAGAGCGAAGTGACTTCTCCTTACCGAAGGATTCAAGTGCATTTAAGACTTCACATTTTCCTGCTTTCTGAAAAAGTAAACACAAGAACCAGAAAAAGCTGTAATAATAAACCAAAATGAGACTTTATGATGTCAATCAAGTTTGGTACTTACCACTGTCTGAAAAACTCAGAGAGTTTTTTGCACTCTCCTACAAAACTCCTCTGTAACTGCTCACTAATGACTTACTAGTTTTTCCAGGACAAATACATACTTTTTTATTTAAGACAAAATGGCTTGAAATCTATAGTTCTTCTGTGCCATCTTAATACTTTTTCTTTCTTCCCTTGGGTCAGAAAGACATCTGGACACATAACAAGGGATTTAGTCATCTTTTTCTCCTCACATACGACCAAGTGATAAGTACACAAGTTTTATGTAGCAAATTTTAGCTTTTGAAAAAATTGTTTCAGAAAGTCAACTTTGCATTTTTTGAATCATCAGTATTTCATTTCACAAAACCAAAAGCTCAAATATAACTAAAGGAAAAAACCAAGAGCCTTACATCTGTGTCAGGAGGGATGCTACATTCACTATCACGCTGCGTCAAATTTTCTTCCTTGTTGCCATCTTTCTGTGATGCACCTTTACAATTTACATCCAGAACTTCCTTGCTACTAGTTGGTCTTAAATTTGGCTTTGGTCTCTGGAATCGTGTCCTCAGTAGGCGAGTTGATGATACAACATTTTTCTCCTCTTCCTTCTGAGGATGAGATTCCCTACAACAACAAACAAAGGCATTGGACAATATGGGCATACTTGTCTACAGGTCTCAGAGCAATAACAACATTACCGACATGAAAACAATACAATAAAAAACACAGTGATCATCACCAAAAGCCTCTATATCTTGTGAATAGGTAAGCAAAGGTAAGTTAACTGCAACTTCCACTTGAGACATTTTAACATGATATATACATTTTACAAATACCTTCCTCAAATCACGTTTAAAGCTACCCAGTAGACTCACAGAATACCGGTGGTTGACCATTTTTTTAAGAGACACTTTAAGAGGAAACCAGACCCTGTACTCCAGGATTTATGTAAGCACACTGGGATGCACCAAGGAGATCAACATGAAGAAGACAATCACAGGGACTGAGCATTAGAAAAGTGGATTTTTTTAGAAAATTAGGCCAGTAGTCTAAAGATCAAACTAGCATCCAAGCATGCAAATTTAATGTTTTCAAGCTCTTGGGGTTTTGTTGTTAAAGTCTAGTATTGTCTTGATTAAATATGTCTTTATATATATAAAATTTGTTTGTAATGCTGGAGTTTAATGTAAAATGATATAATACCTAGAGATACTGGTAGCTTTGAACCATCCCTTCTCTCCATTGAAGTGAAATAACCTTACCCTGTATTAGAATCTGAAACCTGTTTCAAGACATCTGACAATCCCTTTTCACTTTCATTGCTTTCTGCTTCTGGGGACTTTTCTTGGAAACACTGTCTTGTATATATTGAGTTCATCTCAGAATCTGTAGAAACATCTTCTAACATCACACTGGATGGCTGAGTGTCTTCATGAACTGTTAAATTCTAAAACAAACAGAAGTTCCACTCCATTAAGATGAAATATTTGCTCAATCTCTCTTCTAGGAGAGCAGGAGGAAAACGAGTAAGTTTAATATTTTCTACAGAAACACTACAGTTTCTCTTGTTTCTTGTGCATCCAACTAATATTAGTGTCTACTATAAAAGTAAAAAATTCTTTTTCTTTATGTTTTCTCTTTTAAGTGGCTCATCTTCCTATTATTAGAGATATGATAAAAGAAAAGGCCTTAAAAAATACGGTTTAGGCCCTGCTACTCTAACTAAGCTAGAAGTAGCTTGTAAGTTCCTGTAAAGAAAAATTTTAAGAATGAACACAACCACCTGTTCTTAGAGAGAAAAATAAGTTTGCACCAGCATAAACAATGAATCTGTCCCATGAGAATCAGTGAAGAAAATATGTACATATATCTAGAGAGAGAAAATTCGATAGACATATACAATAGCCCTTACTGACCAATGAACTGAGTTTCACTGTATTTCTGACCAATTAGGTTTAACACAGTGCCTTCTGACATTTCCTATAAATAGAAGCTTTGTGAATAAAGAATTGGCTTTTCTGCATCAGAAAACTGAGTCCCATCTGGTTATTTATTACAACATCTTCCAAGACATTTTTCCTTTGCATTTCTCTTTTTAGATCTGGTATCACAATACAACAAAGTAAGATATGCTCCATTTCCATGTATGCTGGCTTGACTAGGGTAGAGCTTTTTTTGGTGCCAAGTATGGGGCTGTGTTTTGGGTTTGTGCTGCATACAGGGTTGATAATACAGAGATGTTTTAATTACTGCTGAGCAGGGCTTACACAGGGCCAAGGACTTTTCTGCTTTTCATATTGTCAAGCTGGAGAGGAAGTTGGGGGAGCATGGAAGGATGGGAGGGGACACAGTCAGGACACGTGACCCCAGCTGACCAAAGAGATATTCCATGTCCTACTGATATGTAGCTCAGTATATAAAGTGGGGGAAATGGCTTTTGTCTTTCCAAGTAATCATTATGTGTGATGGAGCCCACTGTTCCCGGAGATGGCTGAACACCTGCCTTTTCAAGGGAAGTAGTAGAAGAGTTTCTGGTTATAGTCTGCACATGACTGTAGCTTCTGCTTTCCCTATTAAACCTTACATCCAGCACTCAGGAGTTTATCTCAGCCCCTGTTACCCAGCTTTTACCCTTCCACTTGTGTCTCCAGTTCTGCTGGGGGAGCAATGAGCAAGTGAGTTGGTTCTTGGTTTCTGACTGGGGTTAAACTTGATACCATGGAAAAAAGAACCAAAGCGCAAATATGGAGAAATTTTATGACAGTTTAGTTTATTCTGAAATAATAAATGAAGTATGCAAAGCCTATCCCTACAAATTATGTGGTATGTACCTAGGTCCTTGTTACTGAGGCTTTTACTAAAGACCCAACAAAACAGTGTAAGTAAGCAGCTGCTCCGGAAACTTACACTTTTGAGGCAGGGATCATTTTCATCTTGATGATGTATGACACTTTTTTCTGCTTCTCCACCTTCAGTTCTCTCCTCTTCAGGATCTTTTTCATCTATCTGTTCTTTTTGCCTTGCAACAGTTCTTCCTAAATTTGGTTTCGGTCTCTGTATTCTACCTCTCTTCAGAGGTGTTTGATTCAACATAATGGATTTGCCATCTTTTAAACCAGTTGTTTCATTAGACCTGGAAAAACATATATGATCCATGAAGAGCATACCACAAGTGAAAGTGGGAGGAGACTTGGAGGAGTGACTTTTTTCCCCCTTTCTTTTAAGTTATTAACATACACTTACCTAAAATGTATTACTAGCTTCCTGAAAGAATAAAATTGGAAGTGTATCTACTGTGGACTGAGAGTTTAAACTTATGTTTGCCCTGTTATTTTCCTCTTCCCATTGGTGACAGGATAGCACACTAGAGAGACCTTTTTCTGATCCATAATGGATTTGTAATCTCTTTGTATTCCTATCTAGTCTAGAGGCAGATGGACCTCATTTAACAAAGAGATAAAAAATCTGCAAATATTCAGAGTTTTTCTTTAGTGTATTCAGAAAATACATAAGTAACTTTTTTATCTTACTAATGTAAAAATATCAGTAGTGTATTATTAGTACTTTCAGATTCTTCTACACCTTTTTACACTGAGCATCAAGTGACAGAGCAGATAAATGAAAGAAATAACCAAAAATATTTTTCTGGCAGATTATCACACTTTATCCCCATCCATCCTCTTCAACTATCTACCTTTGAAAGGAAAGTTTGAGGTTTGGGGTTTTTTTTTTGTGTTCTTGGCTTAGGTTGTTTTGGGGAGGAGTATTTAGGGGAAAGTTGGGTTTTTTAGTTGTTTTTTTTTACGGCCTCTTTTGCAAAACATATTATTCCTTTTACACTACAGCTGATGCTTCACTGAAGAAAAATGCAACACTTAATAAATACATGCATTACATTGCTCACATACTGGATTTTTTCCTTGCTCTTGACACCTAACATGTAACTACACTTTAAAAACATTCACTCCTATTGTTTAAATACTTAACCACAGTTAAAATGGATGCATTTCAGTATTAAAAGCGAGTCGCTAAGGCTAGTTTTAGTCTTCAAGGGACTAAGTTTTCAACTTTTTTACATTTTCCATGACTGATTTATAATTTAAAGTACCACTTTAAAAATGAAAATGCTTCACGTATTTTTCATAAGTTAATGGATTCCTATTTTGCCCTCAATTTCTGTACTACAGAAGTTTCTTCAAAAATTTCTGTAACTACCACACTACAAAATACTACCAGAACTGACAAGAATGGTAAATTTCACGACAGCAGTGCTTATCTTCTTATTTTTCTCATACTTACTGAGACATTGTCTCCATGACTTTGTTATCTTTTTCTACAGCATCTTCCCTGGTAACATCAGATCTATTACCTTGGTCGTTATTCTGAACAGAAACAGAGTATTATGACATGAACTATCTCACATTCATAAAGTACAGCATAACTTAAATGAGCAGGTAACTGTTCATAAGAGGAGACAAAATAGTTTGCTTATGATACACAAAAATTACAGGGTAAATTTCACAGTCAGACATATGCAGTAAAAACTAGAGCAAACACCTGAAGTTGTATTTGCTGCAGGACATGAAGGACTACTGGTATCTACTGTTTGTGTAACAACCTCTCACCATAGCTGAGGTTACTAAGCAATACCACACTGTCACTGAAAGCAGGTTAAGTAAGTGGCTAATTCCTGGTCATACTTGGGAGCAAAAAAAGTAAAGAAAAAAGGGTAACATTACTGCTGCATCCAGCAGCTTTTTAGCTAACACATTATCTTCAGTTATGTTACTTTATTAAATACCTTCTTAGTTTCCCCCTTAGGCTGTAGATGGGATATTTTATCATTTCCTGCATCTTTTTCAGGCTCTTCTTTCCTTCCAGATGCTCTTGTAACATTAGGTTTAAATCTTTGTCGATATCCTCTAACTACTGTTCTTGCAATTGCAGTTTTTTCAGGTTCTCTGCACAAAGGATCCACAACAGTGATGTTTACTCTGTAACATTCAAGCCTATCAAACCATACAACAGCTTGAATAGATTTCTTTATTGGAATTGCATTGTCTTTAGAAAGATTTGCCCAAACCTATGCAAGTTGCTTCACACAATAAACAAGACTTTGTTTAGTCTTAAAATGTGTGAAAACTCCATTTATCTATGTATTAAAAAGAGATTAATTTGTCACATGGGGAGGAACCTAACTAGATTGCATAACACAGCTGCTTCTGCAAGTACCAGAAGCAGAACCATTACCTGGCAACTGAGGCTGGGAGAAAAGCAAAGCCATAGCTATAACTCTCCCTCTCTCAAATTACAGGCATTGTTGGTACTTCATAAAGCAATGCTTTCATCAACTTTCCAGGAAAGATGTGTATACCTTCTTACCACCTAATATCATCCAAAAAAATGCTAAAGTCAATTTTGAAATTTATATTAAAGCTTCACAGTTATTGTTATCTTTTTCTAAGAGAACTATATGGAACAAATTAACAATTATAGTCAGTTAATACCAGAAGTCTGGAAAAGTGATCTCAAAACTTACTGAGATGCAGTATCCAAATCCCTGTTCTCTGCTTCTGTGGCTTCATTTCTGTTTCTTCTACTATCCTCCTCAGAGCACTGTAATTGAGGCAAGGAATTGACAAGTGTGCAGGTATTACAGTAGCAGTTCCCCAAATGTTATTTCTAAGACTGCAACTGGCCCACAGTATCGCCACTGAGCAAAACAGATGCAGCATCAAGAACAACATACTAAGTAACACTCCTCTTTCTGACCTTTTCACCTGAATTTGGAAGGGTTGAAGAAGTTTTGGCCTCCATTTTGTCTTCTGTTGCCATCTCCCTCCTCCCAGATGATCTCACTAAATTGGGTTTAGGTCTTTGCAAGCGCCTTCTATCGGCTGACTTTTCAGTTCTCCTTAAGATATAAAGGAAGGTGGTATACGTTATTACCAAAGAGAAAGTCTTATACGATTCAAGAGGTACTTCAAGAGCACCACAGACTGAATGGGTCAAGACATTGCATGCAGCAAGATAATCAGGAAAGAAACCCCTTTGCATCTTTCTGATATTAAAAAACACGCTACAAAATTATGAACGGAGCATCAAATAAACCTTAACAACTTTGCTGGCTTTCAGTGAAATCTACTTCAAAATACTCAAAGGAAGTATTTCCTGCTGTTAAGTAAATAGGAATATTTCTTTTCCTAGAAAATTCATGTCAGTGTGATTAGTTTTATGTAGAAACATATACATGCCCTATATACAATATTTTGCATCTCCTTCTCCTGTCCCCCCCATGTCCTTTTCAAAGCTATCTCAGTCGTGGAAAACTGAACTTTTTTCAAACACCTTGTCCTACTGCCAACATTCACATCTTACTGAAGAATGGGGTATGTACATCACTCTCGGTGTCTTTAACCATTGCAATGGCATGTCCTGGGCATGCACTGACACAGCCCTACATCTTATCAATAATCTTCAGATTGGGAACTACTACCTTATATTCTCCCTAGAACAGGACAGATAAAGTTTTGACAGTCTTTATCATAAGAGTGAGTTGCCATTCAAAAAAGGAAAGACAGAAGTATGAAAACAAACTCAGTATTAACTAGTACCCCATCTCTAAAGCACCGTTAAAAAACTGTATAATGAAATAAGTTGATGATCATGCAAAAATACACAGTCTTAGGCATAGACTTCTTTAAATACCATTTCACAATATAAGAATCAGTCACCAAAATTAAGTTCATAAAGGAGTACAGATTAGACAGAGACATTCTGGAGTATCTTCTATCTTAGAAGTTTGCACCAAGTTCCAAAGAGGAAAGAAGAAATACACCATACACACGATGTGCACAGCTAATAAACTCTGATGGACAACTATGAATGTCAAAGAATTCAGTGAGGCCCTTCTATTAAAAAAACAAAAATCAAATTTCACAGCCAAGCCTTACCCAGAATGAGCAGAACTTTTTCATTCTCTTGCTCTTGCTGGCTGTAGAAAGACAAGGTTTCCTCCCTCAAAGTTTAGCTAAGCCTTTCTCCCTATTCCTATCTATCATTTCAATCTTAGCTAATGCACTGCTACTCAGTAATCAAAATTTCTAGCTTCACTGAATATGGAAAACAAGTTATGATCTCCTGACTGGTTCAACTTGCTACGGTCAATTGGAATTACATCCTAATTGAGTAGATACAGATTTAGTTCAAGTGCCACTGCGAAGTAAAATAATTCTACTTACATGATTTCAGACTGTGAACCACCTTCTGATGCACTCCATTTTCCACCTGGTTTTTGTGAGTGATGTGTATATTCATTCTGAGGAAGAAAAGAAATGTTGTAGAAAAGCAACAATAAACTTAGATGATCTTATACTGTAATGTAAAAGAAGGCAGAAACAAGATTGCCACAGAGGCTGAGAGTAGAAGGGTCTGCTAGAGGTCTTTTTGTCCAACCCCCTGATCAAGTGCAGTGGGTTAACCTGGGCCAGATGCCAGGCATTGATCAAAGCTGCTCCTCTCTGCAGCCGGACACGAGAGAAAATCTAACACAGGGCTCATGGCTGGACATAAGGACCAGGAGAGAGATCACTCACTAAACAGCATCACAGGCAAAACTTAGAAATACAAAATTGATTTATTAATAACAAAATCAGAGAATAATGAGAAGTGTAATAAACCCTTAAGAATACCTTCCCCACACCTCTCCCTCCTTCCAGCTCTACCTCCTACCCCAGCAGTGCAAGGAGACAGGGAATGGGGGTTATGGTCAGTTCATCACCCAAGGATGCTCCCACTGCTCAGGGAGAGGAGACCCTCTGGGGTCCCTCCCACAGGGTACAGTTCTCCATGAGCTTCTCTGATGTGGCTCCATCTCATGGGCACCAATCTCTCTCAAACTGCTGCAGCGTGGGTCACTCTTCCATGGGGTGCAGTCTCCCAGGGACAGGCTGCTCCAGCTTGGGAGCAGGGCCTTTCTCTCCATGGGTCTCCCATGGGGTCACAGCCTCCTCCAGGCATCCCCCTGCTCGTGCATGAGGCTCCCCCGGGGGCTGTGGGTGGATCTCGGCATCCCCCGTGGATCCCCATGGGCTGCAGGGACACAGCTGCTGCACCATGGTCTGCAGCATGGGCTGCAGGGAATCTCAGCTCCAGTGCCTGGAGCACCTCCTGCCCCTCCTTCTCCACTGACCTTGGTGTTTGCAGTCCTGTTCTTCTCACATGTTCTCTCTCTGCTCTTCTCTGGTTGCAATTACAACTCTGCAACCCCTTTTAGTTTTGAATTCTCAGAGGAGTTACCATCATATCTAATTGGTCCAGGCTCGGCCAGTGGCACATCCATCTTTGGAGCCACCAGGGACTGGCTCTGCTGGGCATGAAAGAAGCCTCCAGCAGCTTCTCACAGAGGCCACCCCTGCAGTCTGTTGTTACCAAAACCAGGCCACACAAAACCAATACATCAAGGCACCTGGGGCTGGTTGCCCAGTACTGTGTCCAGACAGTATCTGAATCTTGCCAAGGATGGAAACTCCACTGTCTCTCTGGTCAGCCTGTGCCAGTGCTTGGTAAGCCTCACAGTGAAACAGGATTTCCTGGTGCTCAGAAGGAACCTCCTGTCTTGCACTGTTTGCCCATTGTCTCTTGTCACTGGGCACTCCTGGAAAGAGCCTGGCCCTGTCCTGTTTGCACCCTCCCCTTGGGTTTTTGTGGAACTGTTGAAGACATCCCCCTGAGCCTTCTCTCCAGGTTGAACAGTTCCTGCTCCTTCAGCTTTTTGTCACAGGAGAGATGCTTCCACCCTTTAGCATCTGTGTGACCCTTTGAGGGGCTGTCTCCAGTGTGTCCAGGTCTGTCCTACCAGGGAGCCCAGAACTGGTCAGTCATCCAGGAGTGGCTTCTTCAGTGAAGCTGAACAAGGGGCAAGGATCACCTCGCTCGGCCTGCTGGCAACGCTTCTCCTGCTGCTGCCCAGGTCACTGTTAGCTGCTTGTGCAGCCACAGCACCTTCCCGGTTCATGTTCAACTCGGAGACCACAGGACAGCTGGGTTCTTTTCTGCAAAACTGCTTTCCATCTGCGGGGCTTGCAGCACACACTGCTGCTCTGGGTTGTTCCTCCCCTGGTGCAAGACTGCATCTCCCCTAGCTGAACTTGCTGAGGTTCCCATCAGCCCACTTCTCCAGCCTCTCCAAGTCCCTCTGGAGGCCACTATAATCTTCGGGTGTCTCTGTCTTTAGGAGCAATTCCTTCTAGATCTGCCTAATCTGTAAACTTGCTGAGGTTACACCCTGCTCCATTATCTAGATCATTCATGGAGCAGCACAAACCATCCAATGCACATTCCACTCAAATCAGTTTCCAACACCATGCCAGTAAAATCCTGCTCCAAGGCCTAGCTGTTCATATTGCAGTCCTCCACTTCCAAATAATTAAACTGTTCAGCTGTTTAAATTGTCTATGAGGTAAGTCAGGCATGCAAAATATACTCTCTGAATACCTTTACATTAACAGACAGCCCATTAATCCCGGGAAAATTGACAGTATTTCAGTTTTGGTGATGTTCTTACGCCTGTTGGTTGTTTTCCACCTGGTGGTGAAAACGTCACAAACACAACCAAAAAAAGGCTTTGATTTACAGATCACTTTTAATGATCAGGGGCAAGATCTTGAGAAGAACTACATAAAAAAATAATAATACCTTGGTTTCTGTAGTTTCTACAGATTGTGTTTCCTTGCTTCTAATATTTGAAACTGGTAACTCTGGAATCTGGCTTTCCTGTGATATATCATCTCTAATATCTCTGGTTGTCAATTTAGCAGGTTCTGCTTCTAGTACAACATCATTGCTATCTCCAAGGCTGAAATAAATAAAAGTGTACAGGAACATTAGTGTACTTGTAGGAAAAAAAAATGCTATTTCTGCTTACAGACAGAGGAAGTTGCACAAAAAATAATGCAATTTTGACACTAAATAGCTATCCATGTTTCAGATAATCTCACAAAGTAACATTTGCAGACTATGAGCTGTAAAATAACTTCTGTACTTTTGCACTGCAATTATAAAATGGTGTTAAAATCTCATCTGATTATTCTAGAGTAATTGCTTTTAAGAAAATAAACTTTAACATGCACAACTGGACACCGACGGTTTTTTCCTCTGATCTTTTGTAACAATCTAGGTTGAGTCCAA
The DNA here is from genome assembly GCA_013397315.1 of Donacobius atricapilla. Taxonomy (NCBI): domain Eukaryota; kingdom Metazoa; phylum Chordata; class Aves; order Passeriformes; family Mimidae; genus Donacobius; species Donacobius atricapilla. Next base: position 91,027 of record WBMY01010934.1, read on the forward strand.
AGGCAAATAACTGTCCTTTCATATACTTCTAATGAACTACTTAAGAAAATGGAACTTTCTGGGAATTTGTATAAAATAACAAACAATTACAATACAGCTAAGCACAACAGATTAACACACAAAATTCTGAAGCAGCACTCACAGTATCATAACGAATTTTTAGATTTACCAGTTTAACATATAGCAAGTTTAATAAACAAGCATTCACTTTCTTTTTAGTAAGAGTATGCCCAAAACTGAATCCAAAAGCTTGCCTCTCACCCAAATTCTGCAAAAATAAAATCTAAGCAACCTTCCTTTTCCACAAGAGTAAATTTATTGCAAATAAAAATTCCAAGCATATAGTAACTCAACTTAGCAACATTATCAAGCAGTACTTCAAGAGAAGTATTAGAAGTCAGGATAAACAACCATCTTCCTTAACACTATTAAAATATGAAATAACCTTTGGAAGTGACTTTAGTAATTATGTACATTTATTCTGCAAGGGCAGCCCATTCAGGCAGAGAATATTTTGAATATGTAAATCATAAACATTTTACTAAACCCCCGGACAGTTCTCAAAAATCTGCACATTCTGTGGCAGTTAAATGGTGGTAATCATGAGAAAATAAAACCAATATTAAAACTTCAAACTATTTTTTTGTTTTGCCTAAGCTTTCCATTATAAACATTACCTGCATAAATTGACACCACCTTCTCTTTCCATTTGGTTATTTACTGAGGAACAGGACTCTGATCTCTCCTCTTCTGTTACAGCAGTCTCATTTTGTTTTCCTGCAATAGCACAATCCATTTCTTCTCCACAGGTAGTATGACTATCACTGCTTGCATCATGTATTACTTTTTCCCCTGATAATTAGTAAGAATTAAATCAGTTTGGACATTCTGGGAAACATCTTAGAATTTCAGTAATCAAATCCTAGCTACAGTGACGAAGAATTAATATAAGACTAAAAATCTCAGTAGAAAAAGTCTAAGTATTAAGATCTAAGAGAACGGTTCTCATCTTAAATAAAGTTCGTTTAGATTTAGAGTAAAAGTTGGTTTTAAAAGGCATTGTTCTACAACCTCCTACAAGGCCAATCAGCAATGAAAATCAGACTAAATTCTGACTATTAAGTTTCCAATGACTTTATACTAAATTTCTATTTGAACAGGAAAGTGAGTATTTTTGCCTCTTACTTTTATTAGAAGAGTTCCCGTCTTCAGCAGTTTTTGAAGGAACAGGCATTTCTTCTGGAATATTCTCCAATTCCTGTTCCAGATCATCTTTTCTCTTCTTCTTTCTCTTTTTTTTGCTAAGGCTGGCTCTAATGCAACCTGTTCTTCTGCCTGTTCAGAAATGCCCAAAGATTCCTCATTTTCTTTCCCAGCTGCCACACCATCTGCTTCTGTTTCTGCATCAGAAATTTCAGCTTCCTGAAGTTCATCTTGATCATTAGCAGCTTCTGTGTTGGCAGCTTTTGCTATTGAGACAATATGGGTTTTGGTTAATAGGCTGGTGGAGTACTAGGAGCCACAAACAGCAAAGGCATTTCTATGAAAAACATTTGTGTTCTCATGTATCACTGCCTATACACTGCCAGGTATACGAGTAGGACTAGGGAATGTCAGTCATTGACCCGACAGAAAAGCTTCAGCATAGATTAACTTCAGCATTTAATACGAAACACATTCTGTACATGGGGCAACACAGTGGGAAAGTCAATACGGGATGTAAAACCAGTTTAGTAAATGCTATAGTGCCTATGCTTTTTTGCAGTTTATACAGTCACATTTGGATTCAGGGAAAACAGACATTGCTACTCCTATAAAGAATTTTTCTATGTCTGCAGAAATAGGTGATGATGGTTACAGAATGTATGCTGTGCAAAAGCAATTTTTCATCAAGAAACGTATTAACAGTTAGTTGATCATTCTAGCTTACATAAGAAAGCTGAAATGTTACGTAGCTAATAATTAGCAAGTTATTTTCTGAGTTTAATGAGTTTCTAAAATTTTCCTCCCCCTACTTTCAGGACATTTTGTCTTGATCCTGCACACACCACAAAGAATTTTCCCTTCCCTTCCCCTTTCCTTTTCCCTTTCATTCATCTTAAATGAACTTGTTTCCCAGTAATTAAGAAGTCCAAAATGCAAGAAAAGTAGAAAAGCATACTCACATTGCTTTACACATGATATACCTCTAATCTCTAGGTGTAGAAACAAGATTTCTCTACATGGTTTTAAGTCCTAATACATGGAATGTTTTACTTAATCAAATCCAGAACCAGGGCTATAGAAAATCAGCAATTAAGTAAAAAAAAAGAGATGTTGCTTCCTAGCTAGCATCCCATTTAAAAAGATGTTCACTTGTTTGTTTCACAAGACTACTTACAAAAGGATGGGTCTTTGTGGAACAAATAACTGAACACCACCACAGAATTAGCATGAAATGTATGAAATGGTGTCAGTATAACTGTTTTTAATTAAAGCACATCCATCAAAGGTCCTTTTCCAGGTACTGAAGTAGTAAGACACAGGGGTGATCAACAGTAATTAAACATAATATTTATTTTGAACCAACCAGAAAGATAAAACAACTTTTACATGATTCTCTGAAAAGAATCCTGCCCCTCAGACTCAGGAAGGTAAACTACTATTAATGGAGAAACAGAACCCTCAAAACAACAGAATTTTAAATGCAAGAAAACTTTAAACACAGAAGAGTTTGCCAAAAACATGGTTTTGGCCCTAAGATTCTACAAGTGAATTCATGGAGATACTTAACAACTGGTAAATTAGAATGTCAGTGCTTCTGATTGTGGAAGAGCACCATTTTCACTGTGGTTTTCACATTTTCACATGTTTTTGCTCTGTTACTAATTATTACCATCCCGTATATCAGTAAACTACCCCTGAAAAAGTTACACTATGAAGCTAAGATCTTCTAGTCCTGTCCACAACAGGCAAGGAAAATGTGATGCCCTATGCAATTTTTCCTCCACTAACAGCCCATTACTGACCACTGCTCTGTAATGCCTTCTCAAGCACTCTTTTAAGGTACCTTTTGACTTCTTCTGTGGCCTTGGAGACTTTTTTTCTTTTGGCCTCTGGCTTTTAACAGTTTTCTGCTTCCTCTTTTCCTCATCTGCTAAGACCTTCTCAAGCAGCTGGGCAAAGAATTCAAAATCAAAGGGTCGTTTTTCTTCTATCAGATTAAAGCAAAGAAATAGAATAGATTCCAAAGTTCATTAACTTTTCAAGTTTCATCTTTGTTAAATAACCAGTGATACACAACATAATATTAAAAAGCAAAGGTTATATACATTGAAACAGAGAGTTCTTGAAAGTATTTGCAGTATCATTTGAGCACAGGCTGAAGTTGACATAAAGGTGATTGATTATGGTAGTTTGGTTTTAAAAAACAAGTATAAAACTAAGTAGTTCAGAAAACTTAAGAACTGACAAATACATAAACGGTACCATAGTACCAAATAATGTATTAATATGCTGCTGTAGGACACAGGTACTTTATTCAACTAAAAAAGAAAGTCTTTAAGGAGTCTCAAAGCAGTTTACAATAAATAACTGAGCTAGAAATTCCCATGAATAAGAAGAATTATCTTCAACTGAATAAAGAGAAGGAAGTTTATATTAATCTCATTTAGCAGCCATCTAGGAAAGATAGAAAACAAACCTAAATATCGTTATTGCAAACCATGCTTGTTATGAAAACCTGAGATTTATCTACGAGGAAAAAACTTTCTTCTAAGTAAGTCAAACAAAGCTAAGCACAGAAATTACTATGGAGATAGATGGCTACCATTTAATGACTCATTGTAGGGTAGGGAATATTTACTTACTGAAAGCTTTGTCTATTCTCCATGCATTAGCTTTTTCCTCACGTTTGAACTTGTTCTAAAAGCAAATACACAGTTATGTGTATCATTAAGCAAAAAATGCAACAATACGTTGTACAAAATGGCAGCTCAAGCTAAGCCTTCAGTGCAACAAACCAAGTAAAGCTGCTGAAATTCACATGCATATCCATAGAACATGAGTTTGCAAATAATTTTTAAATATAAAATCTGTTACCGTAGCTATCATCAGCTACACTTCTATTATTTTCTACAACTTTTCCTGACATTTAATCTGAGCAAGGTTTGAAATATCAGACTTTCCCACCTGTGTACAACAAAAGACATAACACAGAAGCCCCTCACCAAACAGCCATGTAAGCGTATCAGCATTCTTTAACTAAAACAAAGTGTGTTTAAGTATGCTACATTTACTAGATACATTCACTGAAATTCAACCAGTATTTTAGTGTTTCAGATACTTGAAACAGGTATCAGAAAACAAGCATTACTGTGGAGAAAATTCACATCAAAATTATCAACATTAGTGGTGGAAGCATCAGAATGTAAATAAGAAAAAGAAAAGTAAAATCAGATGTTTAATTGTTTTATTGAGTGCTTTAATTTTTACCTTAATTTCTGCTCTGGCTCTGTGAGGAAACAGCCGCCCAATCAAGGAGAAGTCTGTTCCTACCATACTGATAGCTAAAAAGAACATGTCTGTTTCTAGAAGGGAAAAGAAACTAAAAATTACACACACTTAAATATTTACTAAACCATCCTACTTGCTATCAGAAATAAAAATGCCTAGCAAACTTAATATCATAAGATCAGTAACTCTGAGGTTGTCTACTGTAGCTGCAAGTCCAGGTGAGTATATATGGAGTCTGTTCATTATTTTACCCAGGTCCCTCTAATATTGTTTGCTGAATGAACTACCACCAGAAAGAACTGTCTAATCTATTATAAAACTGCAGAATGTGAAGTGTGCTTTCTAAAGCTAGTAAATCTAAGCTAACCAACCCCAAACTGTCCATGTCTATTTTTATAATGAACACAAGCACAAACAGAAATCAGAAAAACGTGATATAAATCTACTGTCTCCATTACTAACAAGAAAAGAGTGCATTCCAAAGAGGGTACAGTGAATTCTGAAGCTAATTTTCCCACCTACAGCTGTAAAATGTAATTCCCAATTGTAAAAGGTCTTGCACAGTGTTGTAAACGTAGAGGTGACAGTCAATTCACAGCAGGAGTAATGAAGAACCCAGCCTACCCACTCATAAAAACGGAGCTGTCCACTTGCACTGAAATCAGTCCACAGAGAGATACCTTATACAATCTATTCCTGCCCATGCTGGAAGAACCTATTTAAGTACCATAAAGAACTCAAATCTCTGTAAACCAGAATCCAAATTATGCTCTTGATAAAGGAGACTAGCATTTCCTCAGGATCTAAACATCCATGGCAGAAAAAAAGCTGATAGCCTGCATATCAAAAGGCACTGGATTTTAAAAAATTACAGTTTTTACAGTAAATACCACAGCTCTATCTGTTTTAAGAGTGTGGAGGGTTGAGATGACATGAGATGACATGTAAGTAGATCCATTTACTCCACTGGGGTGAAAACTGAAAAGTATAAAGCATAGGTGAAAACGAGGACTTTTCTGCAGACTCAAAATCTGAAACCGAAAGTATACTCACCTTTATTCGACCATGGTTTTGTGTAAAAACTTTTCCTGAAGCTAGAATATGTAGTTGTAGAGCCACGCTCAAAGATAGGATCATTTTCTTCTACAACACATGGACCTTTTGTTCTTAGAACTTCCACAGTTAAACTGGGGAAGAAAACACACAGGAAGACTTATTTCAAAATATTACTACAAAAACACATAGTAGATGTTTATAAGACAGCTATTCATTTTTTTTTCCACAAGTGAGCATTTCTACTGTGTAATTAATTTTAATAATTACACTAACATGTACTTTAATGGGAGAAAACAGTAAGACAACACTACCCTATTCACCCTCTGTGAGTAAGTTTGCTTTTTCTGTTTTGTAAGATATAATACAGACAGATATAATTAAGTAGCTTTTTTGGAAAAAAGAGACTTTAACATTTGAGAAACTGATTTTGTAAAACCGTGAGAATCTCTCAATATCTTTCTACAGTACTTTCAAATTCTTTTACCAGGCTCTCTTTATCCTTAAAGCTTGGCCTAAATCTCATGTTAATACCCTTGGGGAATTCAGGAAATTTTATTATCTACTTTTTAAACTTCATATTCTAAGCAAAATTCCTGAAAACACTGACAGAAGAACAAAGCAGCAACAGGCAAAATGCAAAGCTGGAACAAATTGTACTGATAATCAAATAACAATAAGCAGATACATGTTACCTTGTGAGAAGCAAAAAAGTCAGCTAAACACAAGACATTTGGAAGTTTGACAAATCTTCAGTGTTCATTCACAGTAATAAAATATGCCCTCTTCCACTCTAACTCCTTCCCCAGAAATATTCCTCATCAAGTATGCCACTACAGAGATGCAGGTTACTTCTGCTTGTATTTTGCTACATCCTTACACCGAGTCATTGTAGCTCAACTCGCAAACATAAATACACCCATACTCATCCCAGTCCAAAGTGGTACTCTATTTACAAACTGAGCTGCAATGCAGTACTGTCTATGAAGTCAGGCACAGAATTTGTCACCTTTCCTCATCCAGAATGATTGAACCATCTTCTGCTACTTTCACACGAGGAACAAGAAGTGGGCCATCCTGATTTTCTTCCTCATTCTCTTCCTCTTCTTCATGATCAGGAGTACTTTTCTCCTCCTGTCTACAATTTTTAAGACAGCAAGCAAAAATACTGTTAAAGTGTTTTGAATTGCTGCTGAGTATGTCAGACATTCAACAAATTGATGAACCACCCCGCAATACTACACATCAAGAAATCGGTCAACATGTGAACTTGAAACCTGCTTTTCATTCTACTGTGAAATGGAAACATGCAAATGTTAATACTGGAAGTAAAATATTCTTCAACCATTCTACCCGCCCAAATTACAATTTTTATAAATTAGGCTGTGATATTGAAACAGTAAAAAAATACACCTACACTCTTAGTATTATCACAGAAACGCACGGGGTTTTTTACACCAGAAAAACCTTTAACTATACTTCACCATCAAGACTTACTCTTTCATTTGACTCAGTGCAGAACTTTTTTCTGTTCTCCTCTCTTCTACCAATGAAGACCTAGAACATCATAAAAAGCTAGAGATGATTGTTTGTGCAGATACATTTCTGCTTTCTTCCATGAAACTGGCTTATAGTAGACAATGGACAAAGAAACACAAAGCTCCTTTTCTTTCAATTCTTTGTATTGCATCTCAACTGAACTACACAACCCCCACTACTTAGTGGTGGTTGTGTAGTTCAATTTAGATGCAATACAAATTGCCCTTTTATGTACAAGCAAGGACAAAAAGCATATTTCAAGCAGAAATCCACTGTAAGGATACAGGCGATGGGAGAACATCTTGCTTTTTACCTCCCTAGGGACTATTCAGCATATGTCCTAGGTTACAATGTAAGATATGCCCAAGATATGTATTCTNAAAGAAAAAATAAGGAAAGTGATAAATAAAACACACAAGCACAAAAACATCAGCAAGCAGGTGATAACAGACAACACCAGAAAACTCATCTACTATTGAAAGAACAGGACTTGGATAACTGTACTTCTATTCATGTGATTGTTTTTGGTAGTTGCAGGAAGAAGGCCCTGCTCTGCTCTGTCTGTGGTAGTCTGTGCAGCCAGCTGCATTAGTGTTTCCTGTATGCACCTCAGCCTTGCTACTGGTGAAACACGTCAGTGGAGCAGCAGCAGTTACATTCATCCATACGGAATGTAAAGACCTTAAGGGTCTTGCAGTGCATTTTGGACTTCAGCACCTAGAAGGAGAAATGTTTAGCTTCCTGAGTCCACTGGATCTGGTGGGCCATTATAACATCCCTAACAGCCACAACTAAAAATTGCACAGCAGGAAGTTGGAAAAAAAAATCTACTGTTCTGTATTTCTACGGAGAGAAATCAACACTAGGGACAGATTCATGTTTGTGTATTTCAACAAGTACATTAAGCTCCAGTCTCACTTCTGTACTAGAACTAAGCAGATGTGAAAACTAGAAGCTAGTCTAGAAGCTTTTGTTACCATTGCAACAATACTGTATCTGTGCTAATACTCCATTTATAAGTATTATAGAGTTCGAAAAGTAATTTAACCTAAGAAGAGAGAAAAAAAGTCATCCTTACTTCATAGGATTGTTTTCTGGCAGATAGTATATTAAGTCTCTCATGGTCATTTTAGAACGATCTGGTGGAGAACGCCCTTCGATTACTGGAGGCCTGTGTTTCAACTTCTTCCATACAAACCAAAATGAAACAAAAGAAAAAAACCCCACTTAGATTCAACCTAAAAGTATTTTATATATCACAAAGTATTATTACTTTTGTTAGTTTACAAAGTACCCCATTCATGGAATTTTGCTGTTCACACATGCACACACATACCACTCCTGAGAAGCAAAGTAAGATTATCTTAAAAATGTCCCTTTCTCAGATAGGGCATTACAGACCCTTAAGCCACTGACTCCTTCAAAAGCATTCAATACCTGGCACAAATAAGTTACAAGTTATTCAAAATTACAGAACTCTGATAATGATTGACTTGAAAAAATATGAGACATCTCAAATCCAAGCTTCTTGCAGCACACTTCCCTGCTGTATTACAAACAGTGAAACTTTCAAAATTGGAATATTGACTATAAAATAAAACCAAGTGTTATGTCAAAAAGACTTACGGTCTAATCAAATAAAAAGATAGGCAATTCCTTGTAAAATCTGTATTCGGGAACAAAGTGCTACTACCGCTTATAAACAGAAAGAACACATTGAGTTATGAGTTATGACAGACTACCAGCAGTAAGCAGCTGACTATCATCAGAAAACACTATAGCAAGAGATAATGGATGCAGGGTGAATCACATGTCTTGCCCTTCAAAGATAAGCACTGCTCAACAAGAGGCCTTACCATCCGCTCTTTCTTCAGCTCTTCTTTAAGCATTTCTCTTAATTTCCGAGCTTTGAGGATCCTTTCACGGTCAGAACACATTCGTTTGACTTTCTCAGGAGGAGGTTTCACAGATAGCTTTTCCTCCTGGGTGTGTGATCTTTCCTGTGTTGGTCTCTCCTTGAGAGGAAAGGGTACATTCTTCTGCAAGCTATCATCATTTTTTGGAGCAGCTACACCAACAGTCTGCTCTTTGTTCACAGATTTTTTTAGTGGCGAAAATTGTGGCACTTGTGGCACAGGTGTTTTCTTCTCAGGAAGCATGGGAGACTTTACAGAGCTTTCAACATTGCTCTTTTCTGATGGGAAGGGATCCTTCTGAAGTGAAGCACTGCCATCAGAAGCCTGTGATGTTCTCCTCTGTGATTTTGGTGCAGAACGCTGAGCAGACAACGGTCCAGCTCTGGGTTTGACAAGATTTGGCATGGTGGAGATACGTTTTCTTCTCTGTGTAAGCATCTCTGCAGGTTTACTAGCTTCCCCAGTGTCACTTGCATTATCCGTTTTGTCATCACTGGAAAATTTAAGAGAGTATTCTGAAGTTCTTTACAGTGATAGATTTGTTACTCTTCCTTTCAAGATGTGTTGATCAGCCAATCAGTAAAAACACTAGCCTACAGGAGAGTCATTACACACAAGAAGCCATGCTAGACCAACCTGTAGCTGGTACTTTCTCATAAAATAATCAGCTCTAAGAACTGGCATATGATTTTCTAATACTAATCCCTGATCAACAAGCTTGCAACACTAACACATTCCCGCACCCTACCTCATTTTTTGGAAGGCTCTCTCCTTTCAGCTGAAAACACCAGTATCATACAGCTTTATAAAAAATTACCCACATAACACAGGCAACATATTAAAAACACTTTAACAAGGCTGTATGTAACAGTGGTTTGGTAACTTTTATTACAATAAAAGCCAACATTCCTCTTACAGAATCACAAGTAGATGTTACATAAACTGTGACTTCCAGAAAAACTTCAGCAGTCATACTGCTGCTCACACTTACCACATCAATAACTCCTAGCTTCCCTGGAAAACTCTGTAAGTATTTTTTCTATCACTTATGCAGAAATAACTTTCAAAGTGCAAGTAAAATAGCCAACCATTATGATCATCCCAAATCTGCTGACTCCACCAGTATTCAGCTTCATGGCTGTTGCTCATAGTAAGAATGTAGTATAATTATAACTGAGTCATAAAGAGAGTTTTATTTAATTTTATGTTGGAACTTTGCCTTGTTTCTGTACATTAGGACAACCAAACCCATGGTTCACTTATACATTTTTAAAAATGGTGAGAAGAAGTTTTCCAAGAAATATAAAAAAAGCATAAACATACAGTGAAACTTTTCAAAATTCTCTCCAGCTACTGTCTGTGATTCAGGCAAATGCTGCAGATCATGCGTTTGCATTTAGCAGCCTCTGTTAAACGGCTGAATCAATTTGTCCCACACTGTGAGTTCATACACATTTTTAGTACAGAATACACCTGGGCAAAGAGTTTAGAGGGCTTATTATATGGTGCCTATTTATCTGTTTCAAATGAGATCCCCTGCAAGTTTCACTCAACACCCACTATTCTTTGCACAGAAGCAGACAGTGGAAAGTAACTCTTCATCGATCTTCCCAATACCACTGGTGTTATGGGGAGTTTTCAGAGTACAACATTGGATTTCTGAAGAGTTAAATACAATTTAACAGAAAGTGTATCAAAAAATTAGAATTCTCTTAAACTTAAAAAATTTTCATCTCCCTGATAATTAACAAAACTTATTCAGTATATAGAAAACAAAACAATGTAAAGTGACTGATGCTACAGACACAGACTTGAGCAGCTGTGGGTGAAGAAATCAGTGTCTGCCCCTCCACTTCCCCACATGAAGAAGTTGTAGACTGTAATGCGGTCTCCCCACAGTGACCTCCAGGCTGAACAGACCAAGTGACCTCACCACTCCTTATATGGGTTCCCCTCAAGGCCCTTCACCGTCTTTGCTGCCCCGCTTTGTACACTCTGTTAACAGCTCAATGTCTTTCTTATATTGTGTCACGCAGAGCTGCCCCCAGCACTCGAGATGAGGCTGCCCAAATGCAGAGCAGAGCAGGACCGTCCCCTCCCTTGCCCGGTTGTGGTGCTGTGCCTGATGCATCCCAGGACACGAGTGGCCCTCCTGGCTGCCAGGGCACTGCTGGCTCATGTTCAACTTGCCACTGACCAGGACCTCCAGGTCATTTTCCTCCAGTCTCTTGATCCCCAGTCTGTCCATACACCCAGGGTTGCCCCACCCCAGGTACAGAATCTGGCACTTTCCCTTTCTGAAATTCGTATGCCTGGTGTTTGCCCAGCCCTCTATTTTGTTGAGGTCTCTCTGCAGGGCCTCCCTGTCCTCAAGGGAGTCTAAAGGTTCTCCCATTTTGTGTCATCAGCAAACTAATTTAATATACCTTTGAATCCTGTGTCCAGGTCATTCATGAAGATGTTGAAGAGCACAGGGGCGAGGATGGAGCCCTGTGGAACCCCACCAGTGACAGGTCTCCAGTCTGACGTCACCCCATTCACTGTAAACCTTTGTGCCCAACTGTGAGCTAGTTGTTCACCCACCCCATGATGTGTTCATCCAGGTGTGTGCTGGATGTTTTGTCCAAAAGGAAGGACACTGTGAGAGCCAGTCTTGAAAGTTCTACTGAAATCCAAAAAGATTACATGAACTGGCTTCCCTTGGTCAGCTAGGTGGGCTACCCTGTCAGAAGATTATATGGCAAAGGCCTAATTTTAGGCCATGAGAATAGATCAGAGTGCTTTTCAGAGTTGCACCGATAGCTAGTTTTGAAATTTAGAATGATATTACACTGATGCATCTGTTAAATTACAAACACAAAAGTCTTTAACAAATCTGCTGAAAAAGCAACAGTAGCACCTAAGAGAAGAATAGTAAAAATTTCTTCATTAAAAAAAATCAGAAAGCAAAAGATCCAGTAATGTGATCCCTATAACACAAAAATTTTATAAATACAACTTGAAACAACGACATCCTTGAAGCACAATGCAAAACAAGTAAAGAGGTGAGATACAAGTTCAATAAAAGGCAGCATGGGTTTCCTAAAGACATACCATGACAAGGAATCTGATACCTGAATTTCCAGCTACTGAAACAGAAGACTCTAACATTGTTTCATTATACCCTCATAAGGGACAAGCTTCAACTAAAAGAATAGAGGTATATATGAAAGACTCAAACCCAACTGTACAAAAGAAGTGTGAATGTTGTTCTGAAGAATAATTATCAGTCAGAGCAAATGTCCTGAAACACTGATCTGTACTGCCTTTGGTGGGGACAGAGTTAACTGCCTTCACAGTAGCTCACATGGAGCTGTTTCAGGTTTGTGACACAACAGTGCTGACAGCATAGCCATGTTTTCAGGTAATGCTGAGCAATGATTATGCAGCATCAGGGTCTTTTCTCACACTGCCCCATGGCTGACCACACTGGAGATGGGCAAGAAGCTGGGAGGGGACACAGCCAGGACAGCTAATCTCAAATGATTGAAGTGATATCCCACTCCATCTGGCATCATGCTCCTCAGTAAAAGTTGGGGGAAGAAGAAGAAAGAAATGAGGACATTTGCACTTATGGTGTTTGTCTTCCCAATTAATTGTTATGAGTGATGGATCCCTTCTTTCCTGGAGACAGTAGAACACCTGTGGGTAGTGCTGGATGAATTCCTAATTCTGCTTTGCTTATGTGCACAGTTATTTCTTTATCTACTGAACTGTCTTTATATTGACATACCTTTACTTGCACTTTTTCCATTTTGATTTTCTACTCATCCCACGAGGCTGGGAGGGGCACGGGTGTGCGGGAGCAAGCAATAAGCCACATGGGGTTTAGCAACCAGCGAGGCTTAACCCGAAACAGGGAGGTCCTCAGGGAGAATCAATCCTAAGGCCAACTTTACCATGTGCTTCCATCACAATAAAAAGCACTTAAAAACCGAAATAGGCAAAAAACCCTCCAAAAAGACAGGAAGTCATGGCTTGCCAATGCATGAAGAAATGAATACAAAAGAGAAAATGCTGTAGGAATGCAAAATCAAGTTCATCTGGTTACAGAGCACAAAGAATTGCTGCACACAGCAAACCAGGACTCCTGGCTGCTGTGGAGCCAGAAAAAATGAGTGTCAGACCACACTGGGCCACTTCTTTCCAGTCTTAACTTACAGAATCACAGAGTCAATTAGGTTGGAAAACACCACGAGATCGTCGAGTCCAACCTATGACCCAACACCACCTTGTCAACCAGACAATGGCACTAAGTGCCATGTCCAGTCTTAAACTTAAACATCTCCAAGGACAGTGACTCCACCACCTCCCTGAGCAGCCCATTCCAATGTTATTCCAAGCGGCACAACGGCAGTGAAGAAACGCAGGTTCAGCTTAAGCTGCGAACGCGTCTAATACCCAGAAGTCCTTGACTGACATCTCCGGATGCGCAGTCACCGGGCAGGGATTGCACGCGTCTTTCACGAGGTGTTCAGGAC
>WBMY01010935.1:7561-62508 GCA_013397315.1 Donacobius atricapilla
CTTCCTTCCTTCCTTCCTTCCTTCCTCTTCCCTGCACTGTAATGTCACAACTTGTGGATGCTTTTGGAAAGGGGCCCCACCTCTCCAGTGACTCCCCTTTGTACTCAAACCAGAGCAGAATTACTAAATAGTTTTAAGGATCTAGGTTGAAAGTGTCTTGCATTAAAAAAAAAAAAAAANTGTGGAAGACCAGCCCAGAGGGCTGCACTTTTCATTGCAGGAATTACATGGGATATATATACATATACATATATACTGTGATCTGATGTGTGCTCTTCAGAGTTTAATGCTGTATTTAGACTGAATTAACTTGCTTCACAGGGCTTTGTTTATCCATTTTAATAAATCATCTCTTTCAGCTAAATCTTGCCTTGAGAGTTGATCATATCCAGAGCCTCTAAGAGCACAGCAGATATAAATATTTGCTTTTACAAGGGGAAAACTCTCCTGAGAATGCTTTAGCAACTGCCTGAGTTTGCCTAGAATGGGGAAGCTGGTAATTTGCTGAGTGCTTACTAAGAAGTGAAGAAGCTGAAAGGTGGAGCTGCCTTTGGTCACTGACTTAAGGGCCAGTGTCCCATAGGTGGGTAATAGGTGGGTAAATCACTTCTTTTGGCTTCCTCTGCTCCCAGCTGAGGATGAAGCCTGGCCACAGGTGAGGGTGATGCTTTAACACAGAGGGAACACACAGCACAACACTGGAGTCTATTGTTGATGGGCAGAGGCAGCAAATACAAATAATTTGAACTTTTAAATTTTTCCCCTCCTCAGAGATTCTGACAAGCATTCTTGGCATTAGAAATTACTATAATAGTATATTCCTTCCTTCCTTCCTTCCNAAAAATAAAATCCTCTAGAACTGCTCTTACTTAATGAGCTTTTCCAGACATGGAGGATGGTCATCTAATAGGTGGCAGATAATCTTCAGGATAATGAGGACAGCCTAGATTTCAAGAATAGCATAGTTGTATGTAAACGCAAGGAACTGGAAGCTTTTTTTAGCCTGAAAGAGCAAAGTTCATCAGATAACAGGGCAGCTCAAAGCTCAGGAGCCCAGACTTGCTGAGAGCTGGGGAGAGGGCACAGCAGCAGTGCCAGGGAGGTGCTGCCAGCCCCATACTGCATAGGCATGGATTTTTGGGGTATTAAATTGTGAGGGTAAACATGTACCTGTTTTTTGCGAGCACTCAGTCTCTGTCAAACTGATGTAATTTATTAGCCCCCCACTCAGCAATTCTGTCCCTTCCTTCATACAGCAACTGGGTTTTTAAAGCCACTGAGCTCTTTGGGCTATGCCAGAGCCACTTGGGCCTTCAGCAAATGAGGGAATATCTCTGCATGATAATTTCCAGACAAGGCGCTGCTGAATATTTCTAACTTTACACTCCTGGTCTTTCTGCAAAGGCTCATTATGATGTATCTGCCAGGTTCAAGGCTGTGTGGCTTTTGGACTCCTGGAAAACAAGCCTTAGTGTGCTGGAAGCTTCCCTGCACACCTCTAGTGGCTTTTGGGCCAACACGTTGTCATGCTGGGGCATTTCAGGTGCTGCAGGGCCCTTAGGGAGCCCCCCGTGTCTGCTGGGGAACATGGATGTGAAGGATGCTGTGTTCCCACCATCACACGAGTCATGGCCGAGTGTGTGATGTGAACCTTGGCTTTGCAACGGAGGTTAAAACCAGCCCATCCCATGGTAACATGGGGTGGGTTTTGCCAAGGACTTTTTGGGGAAAAAAAGCGGGGGGGGAAAAAGAGATTTTTTACAGAAGAAAATAATTGTGATAGCAATAGACCTGATAAGATTTCATTGTTTTTCTAAGTGACAGTGATAGTGTGCCAGGCTGGCTCTGGCAGCACAGCTGTCTGGAAAGGCCCAGCAAAATCTTCCTGCTTGGCCAAACTAGGGAAACTGCAGGTGACCCCAGGGAAACTGGGAGCCACTGACACTCACCCCCAGCTTTAGGTGGTGTCACCTTCACTCAATTCTGGAGATGCAGAAGTGAACGGCAGCACGTGTGCTCCGCTTCCATGCGCAGTGGGCAGAGAGAGGGGAATCAGCAGGGCCAGATGGCAATGGAGCAAGATTTTACAGACTCGTAGCTCCATCCCTCAAGCTCAGTGGGTTTGTCAGAAATGGTTAATCATACTCCAACTGGGCTAAGCAGAAAAAAAAAAATCACTTCTTTTTTCTTTTTCAATCACGTGCCTCAAAGTGTACTGGACTTCTGGAGCCCATATGAAAAATCAAAAGGGTTTGGAAGCTGCATTTGCATTTATTGCTGGAATTTGTACCAACTCTGACTTTCCTAGAAAATGTGATCTGACACCTTTCTGTCATGCTGGTGCAGGGTCCATCAGAGGGGAGCATCACCTGAGAGTTTTTTTCTCCTGTTTGTTGCCCATCTGTTCCAATTCCAGCACTGCATTAAAACTGGGGTGCATTGCAGGCATGCAGAGATGCTCTGCAGTGAGAACCAAATTTTGAAGAGTTGCTTCCAGCAGCAAAACCATTGTGTGAACAGAGGCACTGTGTCTGGGATTTTAGTAGAAAAATTCCATGTGCAGTGCTGCAATTCTGCTGCAAGGAGTCTCTAAACTTGTTCTGTTACCCCTGGGGAGAGGCAGCAAGCAGGGAAAGGGGAAAGGCTGGGGATTAATTTTTTACCATTTGCTGAGCAATCCAAGCTCCTGCTACACAAGAGCAGCTCAGCTGTACTGGAGCTGACAGACATTTGTTGTGCTTTTAATCACTGACAATGAATTAAACTGTACATATTAAATTCCAATTATATAATAACCTGTAGTTGCAGTATCATATTTGTTGCTGTAAGCAATACCTCTATCCAGCTTAGCAGGTCTGTTTTGGAAAACAGGTGAACTTCTAAGAAAAGGCTGTTATTCATACATTTCAGGTTGACAGTCTCCCCCAGTACGCCACAGGCCCAGCAGGGATTTCAGCTGAGCTGTTGCTGGCTTTTACCAGGTGAGGATTTCAAGACAACCTGGAAATGTTCAAAAGCTGTGTGGATATGGCTCTTGGGAATATCCTTTAGTGGGGAAAATGGCAGTGTTGGGTTGTTCTTGCTCAATGATTTTAGAGTCTTTTTCCATCCTTAATGAATCCATGATGTGGCTTTTTTAACAACAAATAATGGGTCCAGGTGTTACCACACCAGGTCACCAACCCTGGGGAAGGTGTGTGGCGTGCAGGAGATGCTCCTCCACCAGCTTTCCCTGCCCACCAAAACTATGTCCACGATGGAGCTAAGCTGGTTCCTGTGCTCTTATTTTAAGACCAGCTCAGTAAAAATGGCATTTTCTACTCATGATTAACTAACACTCTTTAAGAACAAAAAACATACACAAGACACTTCCATTTGGATGAATACTTCCATTTATTCCAACTGGAAAAAACATTTGTTTTAAATATATTTAAGTATCATTTCTTTTTTTTTCTTTTTAAAGGAATAATAATTATCACATTGTCCTTTACAAACAACAAAAAAATTCCTAGCAATAGTCTGTGGTATGGAGACATCCATCTTCCAGATTTTTCTGCATCTGCTGCTTTGAGTAGGCATGGGGGGGGGGTNTGGGGTTCGCTGTGTGTGCCAGGGCTGCGAGTGCCATCCCTGCAGCGGGATCCACATTCCCAGGGTGCAGGGAGGGGCTGGCCTCAGGGTGCAGGGACACCCTGAGGTGCCAGCAGCATATGGGGCAAGATTAAGCCCTCAGCCCTCCTGTGGCTCAAAGCCCAGCCTTATCTTAACCCCCACAGGTGCTTGGGGCGCCAAGAGCCCCTTTTGCAAACTTGCTCCTTTCTGGGAAGCACTGGGACAACCTGGCCTTGGCTTGCAGCTGGGACACGCTGGGATGGCAGAACCCCAATGGATTAAAGCACACAGAGAACAAACTCACATCCACCAGAATACAACACAGCTGAGCCCTAGGCAGGGGCCCTCTGCCACGGCGAGGGGCTGCCCTGGCCACAAGCAGCCCCAGAGCGCGAGGGCCCCTGGCCGGGCAGGAGCGGCCCATGGGGAGCAGTTTGCAGGTGTTCTCATATGTCTGAGGCAGGAGGCAATACTGAGACTTCCACTTGGTAATGAACAGCAGTTAACATAACCCAGGAGACTAGAGCACCATAAGACAAGTCTATATTCAAAACAACGTCATGCTGACATCACACAATTGCACCATTTACACTTTATTTACTCCAAATAATAGTTCAATGTTTAGTAACTTCAGCGTTCTCTACAGAGGTGTGAAATTCCTTCTCCAGCTTTGGTAATTTACAATGTTGCAGACATTTGGTAGTTCTGGTCTTTCCTATTTAATAATAATAATAATAAAAAAGTCCCTTTTGCAGTTATCAGGGGTTCCTGTATCTGACTGATGGAGTATACCTGCAAATCACAGGCTTCAAAATGCCACTGAGGCTTGTCAAGATTTAGTGAATCAAAAAACATTCTGTTTATTGACCAGGATCAAAACAAATGAACAGAAAAAAAGGGTTTAAACAAAAAAACCCCTCAAAACTAATGAAAACTCAGACTCTCACTGATAAACTTAAGGAGTTTGATGATGAAATGGAAAGGGGGGGTCCAAAGTACTGTTTGGTTAGCTCTGACTGAAAACAATTCTGAATGTGCATGCATTTTCCCAGTGACTCCTAAGATATAGAAATTCCTCTGATATTACAAAATACAAAAATATTTTCTCCAAACTCTCATTTACATCGCATTTACAACAATCATGGAAATAACTTAGGCTCCCACACTGTCCAAGAGACAAATCACCTACCAACATGGCTAATGGAAAACAAATGTGGTGGAAAGCAAAAGCTACCAGCAAACTGATGCTGAGAGTCAACAGTGGCAACCAAAATGTATGGACAAACAGAGCTCAAGGGGGTGGCAGTATCTGGGAGAAGGAAGAGAAACTACTGCGTAAATATTACAGGCTAAAGTGAACTTTTAAAATTTTTATCTCCAAAGTAAGATGTGCAAAATATATTCACCGTGCCCAGGATTATGACTATTTATAGAAGCCGGTCTACAACCTTCTTACAAATCCCTACTCTTCGGGCCTTTCTTTTGTTACAATAAAAGCACTTACATGATCTAAAACAGTGCAAGATCGTGAGTTAATTTACATTCTCCCAAGGTGCCTGGCAAGGATGCCATTAGGATATGATACAGTTCTTGCTCTTCTGTCTTTTCCGGCTGTGCAACTGTCCCCTGGCCCCCACCGTGGAGGACTTGGGCATGCTGTACGAGCCGTACTTGTGCAGCAGCTCCTCACTGGTCACGTACCGGAGGCGGGCAGGCTGCGGGATCGGCTCCCCCAGGAAATAGCCCTCATTGTCGGACTCCGAAGAGGAGGAGCAGGTGGAGCACCAGTCGTATTCGGCAAAGTAGGGCCCCCATCTCTCGCCCAAGTGGTTCTGCAAGGCAAGATCCGACACCGTCCGGGGACAGTGGCCGTAGACATCCCTGCAGGGACCCTGCTCCATCGTCTCCCTGCAGCTCCTCTGGTGCATGAACGGGTCATAGTCGTCCCTGGCTCGGAGCGAGGGTCTCTCCTTCAGGCGGTAGCACTGCTCGCTGGCCAGGTGCAGGGCGTTGTCCGAGCGGGAGCGCCGGGAGCGCCGGGGCCGGTGCGGGCGGTAGTGCCGGTCATCATCCCGCAGCACGGTCCTGCGGCGCGTGCGCTCGCTCATGGGGGTGTGCCTGGGGACCTCCTGCGGCCCCAGCTTGCCCCCGGGCACCCCGCTGCCATAGTCGAAGCTCTGGTGCATGCGGCCATGCGACGGCCGCTCTTGGTAGCCGAGAGGGCTGGCAAGGTCGTGCAGGGTGGGCTCCATGTCCTGGTACTGCTGCGCCGACAGCAGGCTGCGCACGGACTCGGCGCTGCGGAACTGCATGGAGGAGTTCAGGGTGCCCATGTTGCTCATCTTCTCTGAGACATTCATGCCCGAGTCTTTGCTCAGGTCAGGCATGGAGAACCTGGAGAGGTGCTCCTGGCGCTTGGCTCCACCGTCTGCTGAGAGGCCTTTGCAGGAAAAGGGCAAAGGGGAAAAAAAAAAAAAAAAAAAAAGAAGTTAAGAAAGAGAATTTTCTGTCAGTGGAGAGGCAGGGTGGAGGCTGGTTTTGGCCCAAGACTTTTACTTTAAAAAGTAACTCAGTGGTATTGATCCTGTCCTGAAGAGCCCTTTTTAAGAGGAGGACTTTTATTTTCTTTTGAAGAGCAGGCAGCTCCTCCTTTGGGGAAATCATGCCAATTTAAGGTGTTTTGAGTTGGACTCAAAGCTGCTTTTCACGACTTCCTTTCCCATATGTCTACACTGTCTGTGACTTGATAGGAATAACCAAGGATGCCAGGGAGAAATCATGCGTCAGAGGTAACCTGAGGCCTCCTGCACGCCGAGCGAACTAGGGTGCCATGATCCAGCACTCACACCTTCTGCAATGACAACACATTTTGGAGGACTAAACAACGTCAGTAGCTGATGGAAATGGGGCCACTGTCTTAATTCAGGGTTGTCACTATGCTGCACCTCACAGGCCCCCTGAATGACACCCATGGAGAGACGGAAGTTACAGCTGGGTTTTCCCAGGAAGCAAGGAAACGCCTGAGCACCAGAGGGTCTGCTGGAGCTCCCTGTGAGCAGCATGTCAGTGGGAGGGTCAGACTATCTCTGCAGATATGCAGGGAGTTGTGCATGGACAGGAGCCAGAAACGTGAGCTCCACCTTCCCTGCTTGGGAAGGTGACTCATTAGATCGCTCCAATGTGCCAGCAAGCCCTGAGCTCCTGCAAGGTGCTTTCCTTCAGCCCAGGAAGCCTTCACCTGGCAGGAGGGAAGAAGGAGGGGTGTCTGCTCAGCACCTGCCTGTCAACAAGAAACTCAACGCATTGTGGGGTGCCCTGGTCCTTGGCTTGTTTTATGGGTGTTTCTTGACTATTTTCTGACTCTCTCCCCGTTGGCTTGACAACTGGCAGCAGTTAGTGGTTGCATTGCAAGCTCAGGCCGAGATGTTTCGCAAGTTATTTCAAAGGAAATCTGTTCCATCCCAAATCAAATGCGGAATGTTTGCTTTGGCACCCTTTTCCCTGTCCCTCTCCGACAACATCCCCGTGCAGACCCAACGCGGAGAACTGTGCACTGTCAGCAGAATTTCCAACATGACGCACAGCCTTTATGCAATCACCAACAATTTATGACCGTAAAATAATGATAAAAAATAACCACCCAGCCCACAATTCAAGAATAAAGCCTTTTTTCCTTTAACAAAAGCTGCTTGCATTTCATCAAGAGCTCAGCTCTTTTGGCATTAGCTGTTGCTGCTAAACCTGAGCAAGAACAAGGGTTGCTGTCACTAACCCCATTCATGAGCTACTTCAGGGTTTCCTTGGGCTCAGCCTTGAAAAGATCAACAAATCCTGCAAAGCTGGGCAAAGTTTTCCAACCCTGCTATCGGTGGCATCAAGGCGAGCTTTAGCCACTACTGGCCGTCACATGGTTTGGTTTTGCTTCCTGACTTCCAGATTCTTTGCTTTTCTGCTGTTAATGGGGATGTTTTTGGAGTTTATGATTACAGAGGAAGGTAAAGTGAAGGTGTGATCCTTGAACGCCACAGGAAGAGGGAGAGGCTGGGTTAAAAGAAGGAAAAGCCATGTTTTCTTTAAAGAGGACACACTTTTCAAGTCAACTTCATGCTTTCTTTTTTCCTCCCTAAGTCAGGCTGACTTTGAGTGAGCAAGCCCAAACCCACCCACTGCCCTTTGGAAAAAGCCCTGGGTGGGTTTCCTGTCCCCTTTTGAAGACCTGCCTACCCACACTCCACACTCCCATTTTGTTTCTCCTCCTCGCTGGAGCTGCAATTTTCTGCCTGTGAACCCAGTGAAGGCATCTATCACATCAGGCACTGCTCCCCTTGTCCCTCCCTCCTGTGCCACTGTGGAGGAGCCCAGCAGCCCCTGGGGAGGGAAAAGCAACTGGGTAACATCCACAAAGACTTCCTGAAAAGCTGGAGCAACAGCGGGACTGCCAGCAGAGCTGTTCACAATGAGAATCATGGCTGTTGACAGCCCAACGTGGCCTTAATCACATCTGTCAGACAATAGCTGACACCAAGGAAAATGAGCCCTCGGTGACATTTATGCAGCACTTCATTAAGGGAGCCGGTGCAGCTCCGCAGTAAGAACGAGTAACAGCAGTGCTGGGCAGAAATACAGCTCCAACCTTCACAGGATGCTTCCGTGGCATCAACAGATTGATTGTGGCAGCATCATTATAAAGGGGCTGACCTTGCCTCACTCACAGGGGTGTGGCATGAGCTGGTGCTTTGCTCCCAGCACCAGCCATATCAGATGGTACCCGCGGGTCTCAGCTGCCCCCTCCTGGGGTCCTGCATCCAGCAAGAATAAAATGAGTGTCTGGGCACAGGCTCTGAAGATGTGGCAAGAGTGAAACAATATTTTCGAATTAAGTAAGACATATCTGCATCCTTCACATCACAGGCAGGAATGATATGGCCAAGATCAAGCAGGATGACCAGGAGGGAAACCTGTTTCTTTCTGTCTACAGTAAAGCAAGCTATGATAAGTGAGGTGCTCCAGCTTGGGAAGGGCAGAGCCAGAGCTTCACTGGTTTAGTTTGTGCAGGACAGGGATCTCCAGCCGCTCACCTCCAGCAGACAAACCATGAGGGCTTTTAGTCTCTTCCCCTTAGAAGGCAGCACGGGGCAGTGAGTTCAGACAAGGATGCTGTGAGCATGTGAATGGCCCACGCTTGGGGTGCAAGGTTTAATCAGTCATGAGGATGCTTTTGGCTGATCATTCAGACAGCTTGATTGTAATTAAGCAGAAACATTCAGAGATCTTGATTCGCTAGGACAATGCTGATTGTAAGAGGAATCCAGCACTGAACATGTCCATCACCATTGCCAGCACACAGAACTTGGGGTCTAATGGAGCCCATGCTCAGGAGGCTCTGATGCAAAGCCACTCCAACATCCAAAGGCTTCATCTCTCCGTATGTCAGAGTGGAAAAGGCTCCATGCCGAGAGCAAAATGTGTCTTCTGAGGTAGACTAGGCAGGCTGCACATGCACAAGCCTTTTTTTTGGGAGCCACACTTGGAAGTGACCCAGCAAGCCATGCAGCTGGGAGAGGGAAACTTTATTTTATCTGCTCATGGTGACAGCAAAGGATTTATTCCACTGGCTCAGGAGCAAAGCTGTGTTTTTCCAGCTGAAGGCACTGAGAGCTCTGCATGGCTCTTACAGTGCCCACAGCAGGTTCCAGGTCCAGAATGCAATCTCTAATCCTTGCAGAACACAAAGGTGTCTCCAGGCTGAATTTTACATTTATGCCAAGGCATCATGAGCAGGGCTAGGCCCAGATTAGTCTTTCTAAGGTCTCAAAATGTCCCTCTCTATGGCTCTCTGTGGAGCCACAAGACCTCAGGAGGTACAGTGGGAACACGCCAGAAGTGTTCCAGTCTGACCGCAGCGAGATTAGGGGATAGCAATAACCATTTGTCTAAAAAAATTTCATCTAGAAAACACAACCCGGGAATAAAGTTTGAAAGAACAGAGGTTGTTTAGTCTAGAGGAGAGAAAGCTGAAGGGGATACAGTAACAACCTTAAAAGGCAGAAAAAAATGCTCGCAAAGAGGAGGGAACACATTATTCCCCAGGTCTGCTGACTCCTGCAAGGGAAGTTTCAGACTGGGGAAGAAAACTCATCCTGTGTAATCACAGCAGAAGGTGACTGGGGGGGCAGACTCTGGCACTGGAGGGTTTCCCTGGCACCCAAAGGCAGTGGGTGCCCAGGCACATGTGGGGTGTCCCCAGATTCCTGGTCCCACACTGCCCTGGATGGGATGAAGGTGGCCCCAACTGTTGGCTCCTGAGGTAATCTGCCATTCCAGAGCCCATCCATGAGGCCCCATCTTCCTGAGTTACCAGTATTTATGTACAGCTGTTGCAGCTCCCACTTCATGAAGTGTTTCATCTGGGAACACAGCTAATAACCCAAGAGAGCCACAGCCTGCAAGAGCACACGAGGTGAGACCCCAACATGCAGCCCTGATTTTCTCCTAACAAAGAAACGTGAGAATCTGTTTCCCAAGGCCATCCAAGGGAGCAGGAGCCCTGCTCTAGGCCTGTGGTGTGGGGTGGTTGTTACCACATCACCAAGACCATTCCAAGGGTGCAAACCCAGGCATAACATGCTGACCCCACCAAAATTTACTTCTGCACGATGCTCAGAGACACTGAGCACATCCACGGTTGGCTGCCCCAGAGGCTCATGTCACTGCTGCCTCCAGCATGGTGCTTCGGCCGGTGGCCATCCTGGTGCCAGACTGGTGCCAGCACCGCAGCACACGTAGACACAGCAGGTTCTGTTGCTGCTGCTCTCCACTGCATGGGGCTGCCAGGCTCAATATTTCACCCTGGAGCCATGGAAACACACGCTTTTCCAATGAGCGCAAGGGAAAGCTGCAGCTCGGCTGTGAGTGCTCGATATAGAACTGGAGCTAGCTGCAGCGCCAAGAAAACCAAGCAGGCTTCTGGTTAACATTCGGGTTTGCTAAGAACACCCTGTACCATCCCCTCTGAAGTCCATCCCAGCCCTCCTGAGAACCATGTTTATCCCATAAATACTGCCAAGGGAAATAACACCCGAATAAGCAAAGCGACAGCACAAAGATACCCCTTGGTGAACATCACCTCTACAACCTTGCCGCAACAAGGCACTCGGAGGTGCTTCAATCCCACTGTGTGCTTTGCTAAACAGGGGCTGCAAGTTACATTATGAATTATTAAAGCACTCAGCAAATGACAGCAGAGAGGCCGCAGAGAACGCGTGGGCTGGGTGTGAGGCTGGGAATGGAGCCCCCCATGAGGGGAAGCAGCTCCCAGCCCCCATTAAATCAAACTTCCCCTGAAGCTTTGCTAACATGGGGTGAGCCAGCATCCCACAGCAGGAGAGCACCAGCCAGGGAATGCAAAATATCCTGACATAGGATATTGCTAACAAATAGGACTGTGCTGATGCTTGCTTCTTGCCTTAACACTCATCACAGCAGACACACACTTCTGTGCATCACAGCTGTCACCACAGAGCCCCACAGAGGTGCCTGCCAGCACCAAAACCCAGCCTCCAGCCCTGACAGCCACTGTTTAAATGAAGCTATAGATGCAGAGGAGGGTACAGCACAGCATCTCTTGTGTCCAGCCCCCTGTGCCAGAACCTTCTCTCTCACACGGCATCAGGCATCCTCATCACCCCTCAAACAGGGTTTATTTCAAGGTCAGTCCATAGAACTAAAAGAAATTTAAGAAGAAAGAGCCTGCGCAGAGCTTTGTTTATAGCTCAGCCCCGTCGCACTTCTGAGTGACCTCGGGGCACGCAGAAATAAAGCATAACCTTTATGTAACTGGAAATCATTAAAAATAAACATTTTGGGGGAAGGCAGAGCCCCCACCAAGTGGGTCACAGAACCACCAGCCTCCCATGATGTGTCCCCATGTATATGACCCATTGATGTCACTGGGTATTTCCCACCTAATCAGTCCTTTCCAGCTTTGTGGAAGAAGTCCCTGTGTGGGTGCTGCCTGGAAAAGGGTTGAATTTTAACCCAGAAGCCCCCCCTATAGCTCCGTTATCAGCACTCTCCTGTGTCTTCCCCAGCTGATGGCCAACAAGCCATGTACATCTAATAACATCTTCCAGAAGTCCATTTCAGTTCTCCCTCTGGTTTGCATTACCCCACCTGCTCTGCACTGTCCTTGTGTGACACTGAAGGGGTGAAGACATGCAAGAAGTTGGCCCCTGCAGCAGGCACACCAAACCTCCCACTGTTGAGTGGCAAAAGGTAAGTGAGGGGGAAAAGAAATGTTCCTGACAGTTTTACAGTGATTTGGCAATGGGCTTTTCGGGTGGAAAACCTTTATCTTCACATTGGTTTTGAAATTATCTGCCTCGTATTAGGAAATGTTATACCTGTACCTCAAAATTGCAAGAATTACCCCCAGGGATCTGATCTTCCAACTTGGAAGCAGTTTTGTGCTGGCTGTGTCTAGGAAAGAGTTAAGAGCATGGTGAAGAACTGGGAGCCTCCTTCTTTCATAGCAAAACTCAGGAACAGACAATGTGTCACTTTCTGGATTGCGTAACTCAGCTGGAGCACTTGAGGCAGCTGCCCTCTCCAGCCCAGGGGAGAGGAGCACGGAGAGGGAGACCAGCATCCAGACCCCTCACTGCCATCCCTGAGGGTGTTCAGGAGCTGCCCCCAAGCCCCCAGTGCAGGAGAGGTGGGTTAATCTATGTCTCTCCAGAAAATACAACCCTGGCCCTTAGTCAGGGCTTCTTCTTACCCTCACCTGCCCTGCAGCTCTTAGCTCCTCTGCAGGCAGAGGAAGAAAAGGGACTGGAGAGAAATGATGCTGTCAGGTCACTCTGCAGCTCAGACATGCAGGGATCAGCCCTGTTCTCTCCACTTTCTAGTTATATATCACAGTTGTTGTCTAGTCCTGGAAAAACAAACTGTGTGGGGCCTTTGGGCATCACACAACACAGATGACAGGAGCAGTGTGTGCCATACAAGTGAAATCACATTCCACCCTGTAACAGCACCAGTTTAACGTATTTTTAAACTGGATTGATGCCTGTGACAGATGTTCCCCTCACCCAAACTCATTTTCTCAAGGAATCCTTGAAATCTGTTTCTCCTTTTGCATACAGCAGTGTCACCATTCAATATGACTTCTACCTCTGCAAGGCTCCTGCTCTCTGCAAGCAGCACACAAAGGGACTGTTCCCAGATAACAACAACATTTAGCCTGCAGGTACTTTCTTAAGTGGGCTATTTGACCAGCTGTCGTTTTGTGGAAATAACTGCTTGGAATCAGCAGAGATCAGCTCTTGATTTCTAATTCCACTGCCAGACACATGCAGTGACTGCAAAACCTTTCTGGAGGGAAACACAAACACAGGGAGCAGGGCTGATTGGCCAAGTATCTTTTGGGAAGTGATTAACCTCTGGTAGGATCCGGCTTCTCATCATGAGCAAACCTTCCTGGACAAATTCCATCTTAGCATCATCCCAATTGCTTAATGCAGGGAGCTGCAAGGCAAACACTGCTCCAGGATCCACTGGTTTTTGCTGTTGTTACTGCCATTAAAAAAGGCAAAAACACAAAATCCCCAAAAGCAGCCAAAGGAAGCACAATATAAGAGATAATATAAACGAAAATCAGCAAAAATGAGCTTTCTCCTAGAAAACAGGCTGAGAAATACTGTTTCCTTTTTGCTTCTCCAGCTAATAGCCATGTAGTACAGGAGGATACAGTTTCTAAAAAGCCATAGCAGATTGCAGTCTGTTGTAGCCTTCAGTTGATGGCAGAATGCAGATCTTCATATGGAAACATGGAAGAGGAGATGCCCTCCGCCAGCAGGAGACACCGCCCTTTGCCACTGATGTGGCCAAATCCCATCAGCATTTGTGGCAATTACACAAGCACGAACCGGAGGACAGCAGAGACACTCCCACCTAATTCCAACCCCAACACAGAGCACAAGCAGGGTCACAGCCGCCTCTGCCACTCACATGTCTGCTGGTGCACTACTGCCCAGGGTATAGCAGAGCACAACCCAGCACTGTAAGGCCACGTGCCCAGGATTAACACGGGGTCTCACCTCTTTACTAACCCATGAGGAATTGGCTTTAAAGCGATTAAATAGAGCCTTTTGGTAAGGTAGAAACCTGGGGTCTTGCAGGAGATTGGGGTCACGTAGATCTTGACCCACACAATGGCTGACCCTGAAATATTACAGGGAACAACATCTGCTCACAGCAGGCAGCCTTCCGGCCAAAGGACAGGGATTACTGCTGCACAGCCCTCAGTTATCTGCATTACTGACTGTCTCCGGCTAATTAGCTGTTAAGTTGTAATAGAAACATCACAGCAAAATCCGCTGCCAGGGAGGTACCAGCTTTTAACATGTGCTCTCCAGGTCAGGGACTGTTTGCCCTTCAGCTCCCTATAAAAAACAGACTGTTTTCAGTGATGCCATAAAACCTCAGATGGATGCAGTGTTAATTATTTCACTTTATAAGGTGGAGCAACTGTGCAGCATTGGTAGCTCAAAGGGACTTTGTATGTGGATGCCTGGGAGCTTCTGGCAAAGCAGAACTGGAGGATGTAGGGTGGAGAGCACGGGGTGAGCCAGCCCCCGGGCTGTGGTTGGGGGGAGCTCCCTGGGCAGCTCGATCAGCCACAGCAGGGAGTGCAGGGACGGGAAAAGCCAGGCAGCAGGGTGCTGTGCCCTGACATCACCTGCCCAAAAACCTGCTCTCTCACAGACCTCATCCAGGTCACCAAATCTCCCTGTCCTCAAAACGCTGCCAATTAAATGGGATGATAATTGTGTCCTCCATAATTGCAGACATGGCCCTGGGGGAGCTGCCTGTTGCTGCTGCAGTGCCCCTAGCTCAGCTGAGCCAGCTCCCAGAGCGAGGGAAATTATTAGAACCTTGCACATTAATAAAAAAATTATCACCTCACTCCACAGAGGAATGATGAACACTCACTGCAAGCCCCATCACGCTGAGCATCTGCTCCAAAAAGCAAGAAAGCAGTGAGACATTAAGGCAGTCACTGCCCCTGAGGAAACTCAGAGTCTGGCTCTGTATGGTGGACAGATGCCTTTGGGAGGTCTCCTTCCCAGCATTTTAAAAAGGGCTTTCTAAAATGAAAGGCAGAATCATTTTCACTTTGATTTGAAGGCCTTGCCACATTTTCTGTGTCTTGACCTATATCCCCAATAATATGTTACACTTCAGCTCCAAAGCACGCAACAACCTCTCCACTGCTCAGGGATTGCTCATCCAAGCTTGGTGTTGCTTAAGACTCTTTGTACTGATGGGGTTTACACAACACAAGTTTTCAGGAACACAAGAGCCTTTGGAAATGTGGAGCTTTGCTTAGGGAAACGCTGTTTTGGAGAGCAATTCCCAATTCCCTTGCCATTTCACATCTATTTTTCCTCTGTGTATATCTGAGACTGTTTAAGCAAAACCCTTCCCAGCTCATTAGCTTCTCCTCTCCCCTCCATTACTCCACGTGCTGAATAGGGAGATCCTGGCTGAAACAGAGATCACTTCACATCTTGGCATGGGGCTGGCAGCTTCCCTAAACAAACACACCAAACCCCGAGTGCGGATGAGGAGGCACAGGCGTAGCAGAGCAAACCTGTCCATCCAGGCAGGGCAGAGCCCAGAACTGGGATTCAGGGGAGCTCAGCTCTCTATGGGCTTGGCAAACTTCACCACCCATTGCCAGCATCCTGCGGGGGATCCTCAGGACCAGGCACAAACACCCTACAGGCCACTCCCTGCCAGCAGCAAGGCAGAAGGGCTCCATTTTGCAGGGGTTCAGATGCAGGACCTGCCCAAATCCAAGCAATGATTGGCTGGAACAGAGAAAAGCCAGGGGAGCTGCTAAGAAAAAAAGCAAGGCAGTTTCTCTGGTGAGCAACCCAGGCTCAGTATTCTCTTTTCCAAGTAGTTTTGTGCTGAGGGACATGGGAGCTGTGGTGGGTGAGTGAAGCAGAGCAGGCTGCAGGAAGGACAGAGCCTGCCCAGCACCAGCTGCAGACCAGAGCTTGCACACAGACACGTCCGTGCACACACACACCCATCCCTGCAGCCACGAGTGAAACCCAAACATGTTTGGGGTGAGAGGACGGAGAAATATGACCCTCGTGAGGCAAGTGCTCGTGAGAAACGAACTCAGCCTGGTGGGACAAGCATCTTGCCTGGCTTTTCCCTGCAGTTTTTACCAGGGGGTTGGGGAAGAGGAATTACAGAGCTGCACATAGAGGGGGAGGAATTTCTTTCAACTAGTCACATGCTTGAGGACTGCATAACATTCAAGAGGGGTTAACTGGGCCTATTTCAAAGCATTCAAAAATATTTTTAGCCCACAAGGGCAGCTGACAGCAGTCCTTCAAGTGCTGAGGGCTGGAATCTGCCTCTGCATTAGCAGTTGGCCTTGATTTTCAACCTCTCTTCACAAAAGGGAGGATTAAAGAGCTTGAAAACATTTGTTTTGAGCTGCACAGAAAGGCCAGGCATCTATAAAGCCCTGCATCTGGTAAACAAGCAAGCAAATGGAGAGGAACTGTGAGGCTTGTTGGGACCAGGCAGGCAAGCCTGTGTCACCAAGCAGTGGCCCCTGAGCTGCTGATCACCCTCATTTTGGGAAGACACCAGAACACAAGGGACTCACTCGCATGGAGGGCTTGCTGAGGTGGTCTCAGGGTGGCAGGAACACAGGTGACATACCTGTAGCATTGGAGAGTGCCAGGGACTCCATGGAGCCCCGCGGAGTTTGCTCAGTGGGTGTCAGGTCCTCTGTGAACTTGAGGGCATTGATGGGGTGACGGGTGCGGCACTGTGATGTTGGCATCCCACCCTCCTCTTCCTCTTCGTACTTGGGGACTTTGACACTTCCTCTGGTCTCTGGGAAGCTCTGGTTAGACATGTCACTGTAGCTCTCCTGTGAGCGGAGCCTCCCTGAGTAGTAGTCCTCTCTGCAGTCCTGGATGAAGCTGCCACCATGGCTCTTCATGGCCAGCGAGGAGCTCCTCTTTGGGTTGCTATAGTGTTTTGCCCATAAATCCGACTGCGAGCTGGGGACCTGGGTGGGGTTATAGGAGGTTCTTATGTTGCACTGGCTGAGAAGCTGCAAGGGGGTTTGAGACTGGCTTTGCTCCATTTTGCCCCCATAGTGATAGAGCTCATCCCGGCTCCTCCACAAGTGGTCCCTGTTGAGGCTCGGCGTCTGGCTGGCCAGGCTCAGCAGATCCATCTGCAGGGACAGCGGGTCCACGTCGGTGGAGAGGCGGTTGGAGGTGACCTGCAGCTGGTTGCAGGGGCTGCGCGCCCCCTCCTCACCCTTCCCCTTGTTCTTGCCGATCTTGGCACTGCGGCGGGATTCCTTGGCTCGTGCGCTCTGGAAAGCCGAGTCGGAGGAGTCAGAGCCATTGGGGTCGTCACCGATGCTGCAGGCCCTGGAGCAGAAGATCTGCCCCTGCTTGGGCAGGAAGGGCCGTCCCAGCAGTGACTTCTTGCACTGGGCGCAGCAGAAGCAGGTCTCGGTGGCGTGCCAGTGCTGGCCGTCGTACGTCATCTGGCCCTGGTCAATACCTTGAGGGAGAAGATGCACAGTGTCAGGGGCGTCTAACACTGCACTTAACACCTGGACGGGCTTTTGAGCAATCTGGTCTAGTGGAAAGTGTCCCTGCTGATGGTGGGCGGTTGGAATGAGATGACCTTTAAGGTCCCTTCCAGCCCAAATTACCCTATGACTCTGTGATCCCCTGTAAGTGACATGCACTCAGCCTCGCTCTTGAAAGGCCTTTTTCAGGGTTTCTCTTGGCGCATGGAAGTTAATCCCATTTTTAATTCTTCCCAATTCTAATTCCAGGCCTTTGCTTGGGAGTTACTCAGTGTTGGGAAAGGCAGCAGAACCATGCCTCAAGCTATTTTGCATTAAATGTGGATATTTCCGATCATAAAGCAAAGGAATGCAAGAAGTTCTCCATAAAATCCTTGAAGTAAAAGTAATATGCTGCTTATTAAAAAAAAAAAAAGGCAAAAAAAAAAAGCTTTCAACCAAACCATAATGAGGAATTTGTGCCTCCTTGTTTACGCAACAGAGCAGATGACACCCCTGTCGCTTGCTGCTACTGTGGTCCCACCTTATTTTGGCTTCTGGGGCCTCTTCTCTAAAGGAGAATAGAAAGAGCTGGCCCCAAGGGTCGAGCACACACCCTTGCCTTGCACCCAGCCACATTTCCTGGGCTGCTTCACCAGGCCCCCCCTGGGTTCAGTAAAGGAACTGACACCAACAGTCTGTCTCCTGCCAGCCAAACCCCAGGGAGCAACGTCTGCACAGTGCTCTCATTCAGATCCGTGAGCAAAGCCCCCGAGGTTTCAATGGTAATGTTTGCACACTTGTTTAAGCTGCTGTTCCTGTCCAAAGCCCTTGCTGCCCTCATTCCCCGAGAAACTGTCACGCACAGTGTGGGGTGGCTGGCACGGCGGGTGCTGCACCCACATGTGCACAGCACGTGCCTGCACACCCGCTGTGGGGCCAAGTGCTGCCAGGTAACTCATAAATGAACAGTATGTTGATGGTCTGTTTTATTCCAAGCTAAATTAGGTTTAGTATAATAGTTTTTTCCTCCCTTTATAGTGAGCAAACTGCTTTTATACAGATGGGAGTGCTACACTTGTGGGGAAAAGAGAGACAAGATGGTGGGTGGGATTTTATCAGCTCCTTTTCCACTGCCCAAAGCCATCTTGCAGAAAAATGAGTGCAGCCTCTTTACTTCATCCTCACCTACCCAACCCAAGCCGTACAAGACTTTATCACGTGCTTGCCTCTGATTTATGTAGCTTGTCAGCACAATGCTCAGTTCACTACTATGAGCAACTAGCAGCAAAATGGTTGCAGTCTCTCTCCTTTGCTAGAAATTTAAAATATGCACCAAACCAGACATTTTACCCTGAAAACATGACAGTTTGCAGGCTCCAGTGGGCCAGCTGGAGTGAAGGACAGCAGATGGGGGAAGCACAAGAGAAAGGACCATGCAAGAAATATTATCAGCTGCTTCTTCACCTTTTTGCAGCTGAGCTTTTGGGAAGGATGTGCTGCAGGTTACAGTAAACGCATCCTCCAAGTGCTTCACTGAAACCCTGCAATTCTCCTCCCTGTGCCATCTGGCTGCTGCACAGGAGCAAAATGCTTTTTCCTCTGCAGCATATGAAGTATTTGAACATGTGAGCTCACCTCCATGGACAAAGGAAGGGCTGTCTTGTGTGCTCGCTGTGCTCAGCCAAGTGGCAAAGGGGGCTGGGGAGAGCAGCAAGATGCTTCCCAGCCCACCCAGCTTGGGGACATCTAGCCCCCTGACTGAAGTGCATTTTAAATCACTGTTCTAGAAACATAAATTGACCCTGATGCACTATTTCTTTCTGTCTGAGAACATCTATCTGCAAGTTGATTGAAAAAGGCTCGGAAACAATAATGATGCCTAATGAACAAGCATCTTTTCTAACAGTAGCTCATCAAATCATGTGATCCTTTGGCAAGCTTGGATGGGAAAAATCTGAGTCGAAGAGCCAGGCTGTTTACAGGAAAATGAGATTTAAAGGGAAAAAAATGTGCCAGAGAAATTTTATTATGCCAGAGAAAGCTTTCACTAGCTGCCATTGCTCCTGAGGTTGCCCTCTGATAATCCTCCCCTCCCTGACTACAAAAAGGGATAAATAGTGGTTTAACCGAACAAATCACCGTGTTACCTCCTCGGTGGGATGTGAGAGAGGCACAGGCACATTTGGTTGCCCCAGCCACGCACAGTCCTGCCCGCAGCCCCACAGTGCTGTCAAGGACTTAATGCAACAGCCCTTGTCAGAAGCGAGCTCCCCAGCAGGGCTGCAGCCTCGCGCACCTACCGATGTGCTGGGCGCAGGTGTCGCAGTACTCGGCGTACAGGGACTCAAAGCAGCTGCAGCAGTAGGGCCGCCCGTCCTTCATGATGTAACGCTGCCCCCCCAGAACTGTCTCGCACTCGAAGCAGCAGAAATGCTTCATGTGCCAGTGCCGTCCTTCGGCTTCAGTGCACTCATCAGCAAAAATGATCTGGGGGAAGAAACACAAGCATGGAGCAGAGCTGGTTAGAGAAGGGACCCAGGATGCAGACACTAACCTTTG
This sequence comes from Donacobius atricapilla, assembly GCA_013397315.1. NCBI lineage: Eukaryota > Metazoa > Chordata > Aves > Passeriformes > Mimidae > Donacobius > Donacobius atricapilla. The sequence goes on from WBMY01010935.1 coordinate 27,357, forward strand.
TGTCTTCTTTCTGTACAGGGCAGTTGTGCCCCTCTGTTCATGCAACCTCCAAATTTTACAGCTAACTGCCCCAGTCCTGCGTGGGAAACTCCCATAGTTTGGTTTGTGGCAGGGGCACCCATCATTTCTTAGGAAAATCCATTAAAATGCAAATTCCTCAGAAGCGCGTTCGTGCCCGGACTACAAAGTGTTAAGGCAGAGCTGCAGTAATGTGCTGGTGAGCTCACCCATCAAACAGAGAGGTCGATCAGGGTAATAAACTCACTTATATACAACCTATCGATTTGCTGGACTTCTGAAGAACAGAGCAGCTGCTTACTGGAACATGTTTACCCTTCTCTGAAACAGGGACCTGACCACAAAGGATGAGCAAAAACACAAGGAAAAGTAAAAACACAAGGAAAAGTGGCAGCTCTCCAGAGAGGAGAAAAGATGGAGCTACCTTGGCTCCTCATCTTGCTGCTACCCCAGTCTGAGTGCCTGTAAAGGTGATTAGTCACTATACCAATGGGAAACTGAGGCACAGAGCGCTGTTAAGGATGATCTGGAGAAGCAGCCATCTAAAATGTCTTCAGCGGATGCTTTCTTGCTGTGCCTTCTCATCGCCACCTCACCTCAACTCCCAAAGCCAAGCCAAGGGAGCCAGCAGCCCTGGTTCTCTACGTTGGCACAGGGTACACCAAAAGCCTTTCCCCTGCAGATCCTCCTACCCCTAAATTACTGTTTCTCACAATTAGTACTTGATGTTTTATGGGAAGAAAAGCATGCTGAAGGATTAGCTGAATGAAAGAATTAAATGAGAATGTGCAGGGATAAAAAGTACATGAAAAAAAATTACCCAGCCTAAGCCACAAAGAAATAGAGCCAGTTGAATGGTTAGGGGCTGTCTTTCACTGGTAACACTACAAATTCAATTGGACACGTACATCAATACTCTTTATATTTGTAGTGCAGATAGCCTTAGATACTTACTATTACATGCTTACAAGGATGGGACGTGGTATTTTATAGTACATACAGTTTTCCACACTATGGTTTTCATAACTTTAAAAACCAGAGCAATTTCCTTCACCAGCCTTTTAAACAGATTGACACTTGAGAAGTGCTCAGAGGAGACTCTGCATGGTTTTCTATCTTAGTTTTGTATTCTATTTGTTCAGCTTCCTATAGCCTGTTAATCGCCTCTCTCAAAGCCTATTTCAGCTCAGCGTGTACTCAGACATGACCGACTTGTAAGAAATACAGCACTCATCCCACCAGGGGCTTCTTCTGCAGAAATGGAGAAGGGAGAATCACCACACCCAGCTGGGCTAAAATCACACTGCCAGGGGGCTGTGCTTCTACTGGAAACACTCGTGGAAACCCCTCAGCTTCCTGTCTGTAGATGAGGTCCTAACCCATAACAGTTCAAGGCAGACTGCGACTAAGAATACCTGAAATCTCAGGAAAAGCTTGCTCAAACCCTTGGCAAAGCCAAGCCATCAGTTTGTTGTGTATGCCTCCATGAAAAAGTCAGGGAGGGAGGGGAAATGCTGCCCAACCCTCCTGTGCCACCCCAGCAGGCGGCAGCGCTCGTGGCTGATGCTGTCTCTTACCTCATCGCACGCGGCGCAGCGGGGCTTGAGGCACTCGGCGTGGTGCCTGCCACAGTAGATCTTCCCATCCTGGTAGAAGTAGATCAGGTCGACCAGCAGCTCGTTGCAGACACTGCAGATGAAGCAGGGAGGGTGCCAGCAGACGCCATGACCCGCTCGTGAGGCAAAGACAGCCATGTCCCCTCCATTGATCTGGCCGCCACACTGTCAGAGAAGCTGGGGATTAACGGAGGTGATCCCACTGCCACCCATCACCAACAGGATGCTCTCAAAATCACTGCCCTGCATAGTGCCAGGAGCTGAACTGACAATTCCATGTCAAATACCCTGAAAGGTGCCCTGACAGACACCAGCATGTGCACCTGGAAGGGTCACAGGCAGATGCTTGTTCCATGAGTGTCATTAAATCATGGAATGGTGTGACTTGGAAGGCACCTGAAGATCATCCTGTTCTGATCCCCCTGCCATAGGCAGGAACACCTTCCACTAGACCAGGTTCCTCAAAGCCTCATCCAATCTTGTCTGAACACTTCCTGGGAAGGAGTAGCCACAACTTCCCTAGGCAACCTGTGCCAGTGCCTCAACACCCTCACAGGGAAGAATTTCTTTCTAATATCTGACCTAAACATGCCCTCTGTCAGTTTAAAGCCATTCCCTCTATCAATCAATACATGCCCTTGCAAAAAGTCTGTGTTCAGCTCTCATGTAGTCCTCTTAGGTACTGGAAACGTTTTTAAGGCACCCCAGAACCTTCTCTTCTCCAAGGTGAACAGCCCCAGCTCTCTCAGCCTGTCTTCACAGGAGACATGCTTTATTTAACTTGGGTGATGCAGGTACCACCTCATCAGCCACTACCCACCTGCTCACAGATGGCTCCTGTCATGGTTACAGGGAATGGCCGAACATTGCCTCTCCCTAAATTTTCCCTCTTCCTCTGGTTGCTGAAGAGTTTGAGCTCCCTCTTCTCCTCCTCATCCAATGAGTTGCAATAGCGGACCTAAAAAACACAAGTGATGCTCAGTGCCTGGGGTGTTCCAGGCTCGCCACCCAGCGAGGCACCATTCCATGGGCCCTGCAAACCTCTGCCCCTGGCTGTGGGGAAGCTGGAGAAATAAAGGTATATGAGCTTCAGTTATCTGGGGTTTGGTCAGAATTTCAAGAGGTGGAGATAAGAAAAAAGGGCAGGAGGATTGCTGCTCTTTGGGTTGCTAAAAAGTCTTAAAAGTTGGGCTCTCAGAGTCCCACCCAGACCAGCAATTGGACTGATGGGTTTTCCTGCTTTCTCCATCAGCCTCCTATGGCAGAGGTCTTCACAATATTCCACTGGCTTTTCTAGAGCACAGACCCTTTTCTCTGCAGAAATGAGAGTTCCAGTGACTTGTGAACTATTCTACCAGCACAGGATCAAGCCTGCTGATGTGCAAAACCTCTACACTGCATGGTAATAAGGAAATAAAAGGATACAAACAATGAATTATGCAATTTCCCTGAAGCTTATAAAACTCTGAGGTTTTCCTGGCGATTTCCATCCTGCAGGCTTAGCTCTTGGCTGCTTGCATTTCAATGGGGAATACAACTGAAGAGCCAGGGAGGTCAAACGTAGCACCAGCGCCCAATCCACCCTCCGTTACTCGGGAGAGCAGGCTCATGGAGCTGAGCAGAGTTATTCACATGACCAACCTGAACACCTTGAATGTTCAAAAAACTGAACACGCAGGGAAACTGGATGCAGAATCTGCCAGTTTGCAGAAAAGACATACTGACCTGCATGTCCAACATGCAGGAAAACGGGTTGCAGTAGCAGCATTTGTGTGTATTTATTATTATGATTTTTTTGCTGTCAGAGGCTGTGGGTTTCCAGCAGCTGCCAGGGAAGCTGGCAGGCAGGTTTGGTGTATGGGAAGAAGTCCATTTTTTGTGCCTGGAGCTCCCCCCATGCTGACAGTGCTGTGTCCATGGCACCCAGACACGTGCAGGCAAACTTGTAAAAATCTGACTGAGATCAAACAAGTTACCTGCATGTATTTCCCAGAGCGGCTTCTTCAGAAAGTAGCATAAAAATAATTCTTTTTGTTTACACAGGGAAATTTTGTGGGTTACCAGAAGCCAGTGTTCTCACTGGTGAGATCAAGACGTCAAAGACCGACCCCTTTTGCTGCCTCACATCATTCTCGAGAGACGTAAGAAGGTTTATTGTGCTCTGACTGGTTTTGACTCAACCTGTGGCCTTGCAGGCTTTCCCAGCTCATGAGGCTCAGCCCAGGTGAAGCCCCTCCCCAGCACACTCACTCCCACTCCAAGGTGAGTCGGAAGCAGCACCTGGGAAAAGGCTTTTGCAACTTTGGATCTGTCTCTAGATAATCTCAACAGCATTCCAAGCCACTTTTAACAGGGCCTTGGGCTCCAAGGGCTGAGAAAATGCTTTTATTTCAGACAACAGAAGAAAGATGATTAAAAAAAATTTTAACTTTAGAAAGAAACAACTCCCCACCTCCAACAATCACTCAAAGCAGGGAGCAAATATAGCAACTTAAATAGCAGCATGACCAAAATTCAAGTATATCCCCCTGAAAAGAAAAAGGACTTGCGAAAGGAAAGTCATGCTTCCCACAAGTAAACCCCAGGAGGAGCAGCCATTCCCCACCCGCAGCCCTGCTGATGTCCAAAGACATTTTCTGGATACTGACCTCATTGTCATGTGGTGGCAGCTGGTGAAGAAGTTGCTTTATGCGAGATTTTTCTCCCGGGCTGTTGACATAGGGAACCTTGTCCTCGGGCAGGCAGCTGTAGTACTGGTGCACCTACGGAGCAAGAGAGGGGACTGCAGTGGGGTTCCCTGGCCGAGCCCATGCCCCTGTGCCCAGCCAGCAGCCACCCCCTGAGGCAGCAAGTGCTGGGTCTTCCTGAAGATTTTGAGCAGGGCAACACAGCCAGGAGCTGCTTCGGGTTTGTTTTCTTTTGTCCTCCAAGGCAGAGGGGTGGCAGCCCCGGCGAGGTGGGCACGTTACCGTTTGCTCTGTCAGCCTCCATAGCGTGAGCATTGCGCCGGCTGTGGGGATGTGTCGGCACCTGCCTCGGCAGGGAGGTTAAAAAGGCTGCGCCCCAGCAGTCTCCGTGTTGCTGGCTATCTCAGCCTCCACCTCCATCAAACCCCTCCGGGCTTTTTTCTGCTGCAATTTGTGGAAATAAACAGCAGATAATATCTGTTGGAAGGCTTAGTTTTTCTCTTTTGTCTCAGAGCGTGTAATTAAAATCAGCTATTAAAAAGGCTGAGGAACAGCGTGCCCGACGCTGGGAGCGCAGTGCAGCCCAGAGAGGAAGCACACCCTAAACCCCAGCATCTCTCCTCCGACTGCCACACCTGGGATGTGCACTCAAGGGCCGGGCCAGCACCGGGAGGGGACTCGCTGGCTGAGGATCTGCTCCGTAATAGCCACGGTGACGTTGAACAGCTTGGGAGAAACCAGGAGAAGGTAAAGGTAAGGGAAAGCTCAGCTGGGATTGGGATTCGCTGCAGCCCCAGATGTCTCCGGATGCTGGGTAGAAGCAGAGGGCTGGCTGGCTGGCTGGCTTCCTGCTATCTTTTGGCTAGAGAGACGCAGGCTCTTCTCCCAGTGTGCACAGCTTTCTGCCTTTGCCATGGTGGGATTAGCCCCGAGATGCTCCCTCAGCTATCAGCAATTCATTTTGGAGTGGCTGCACTGTCTGCAGCTTTCACGGGGCTTTTCCCAAATAACACTTCCTTTGCAGTGGTTCCTGATTAGCTTTTTCCCTTGCTGTATGCTTTGAACTTCGGCCTAGAAAGCACCACCTGGGCCAGCTCTCTCCAGAGAAGCCCTCTCTGCCTGCACAGCCCCACAGCATCTGTGGATGACAAGCTGCTGTAGGTCACTGGGAGGAATGGGGACACAGGCTGGTCACACCGGGCTGGCTGGCAGGGGAGCTCACCCATGGGTTTGCAGGCTGATGGGGGTGGCTCACATGCAGTTAGTTACCTCCTACAAGATGAAATACCCTTTTATTCCAGAATAACTATCCAAACCTAGCTTTATCCAGGAATAATTGCTCTGCATTCATCTCACTCCCTGCTCTCGTTCAGAACTACCTGCAAGCAATAGCTGCTCCAGCCGTTTTCTCAATTTATGGCTCCTCCCAAACCGATGTCACCATCCACCTTTCCCCATCATCAGGTTTTCCAGAAAGGGAGATTTTAGCAGATTTCCACACACAGGTCCTCCATGCTGATGACAAGGGAACTGCTCATGTCACACAGCTGAGGAACATGCTGAGCATATGCCACTACAAAACCCTAAATTTGTTTTGCTAAGGCACAGCAGAAACCGACCCACTAGCTATGGAAACTGTCAAAGAAAGAATGGCTGTGAAGTATTTTGTTATGTTTAAAAGAAAACAAACATTAGAATACTTACTTTGTATTTATAGAGCATCCTTCATTCAGGGACATCAAAACACATTAAAAACCACTAAAATCCTTATGACATGCTACACAAGATAGCAAATATACACATTGCAAAGGACTAATTGCAGCATCATGATGCTAAATAAGCTCCCTAAGTTCATGCAGCAAGTCTGTAGCAGAGTTTGTAGTTGAAAATCTCCCAGCAATGCCCCAGCAGCCACACCAGACCCCTTCCTGGGCTGCCAGGGTTCCACACGGCCATGCTGTGCGTGCCCAGCCGGCACACACTCCTGCTGGCTTCTCCTGCCAAATCCCCCACGTGCGGAGAGCCTGCTCGCTGTGCCCTGCACTCACATTGGTTAGCTCGTGTTTTGATTTCTTGCAATGAGGTTTTTTTGCCCACCCAGTCCTTGAAGTTGGTGGAGACCATAAATTACTTTTTTTTTGAAGAGCCGCCAAATTACTAAAGCAACGAGCCCCAAGACGCTCAGCTCACCCTGGGCAAAAACCGAAGATGGGAGCTCTTCCTTCAGCTGCCTGGGTGCCTCCTTCCCGGAGCACAATCCAGCAGGACGTATGTGCCCAGCTCTGCTCCTGCTTCCGCTGGGAAGTTTTCCATTTAGTCTCAGTAGGGCTGCAGGAACTGGTTCCCATCACACCAGCAACATAGCTTGGCAGGGATGGGCAGTTTGGTTTGAGAAGCAAAACAAAATAAATACAACAGGCTCCAACCTGTGTTCTGATGCCTGAAATAACCTGAAAGGGTTTTGCTTTGGATCTGCATCAGCCAAGGGGACCTTCTACAGGAGTGCTCATGGAGAGGATGGAGCAGAGGCAGCTGCCAATCCTTGTCCAGTGCCTGTGGAACATCTCATGGGGAGAAAATCCTTATGCCTGCCAACAGCTTTCTGCAGCCACCATCCCCTCTGGGGAAAAACTTGAACCAGAGGGATGCACAGATCCTTTCACCTGGGACATCACTTCTATCCCAAGAGATCCATCCAGAGGGCAGATGAAGAGCAGAAGGACACCCCTTGCCCAGGCTGACACTGGGCCAGGCCTGTGCATGTAACATTCTCTCATCCATCACCCGTTCTCATGGCATGAACCCAGCTCCTTGGATGAGAGACCCAAGACTGTGAGGGACAGGGTCACAGGCTGCCAGTGTCCCTGCCTCTGTGCCCGGCTGGCTTCTGACAGCATTTCTGACCTGCTGTGGGAGCAGCTGGCAGCTGGGCGGGCACAGGCCTGTGTGATGCGCAAAAATAAAGGAAAAGGGGATTCTTAGATCAATCTGGCTTTTCAGGGAAAAAGCCTGCAGAAAGTGTTAACTTTTTGGAAAACTGAAACTGCTCAGTCTGCACTTTGCTTTTGTACAAAAGGTCACTGTTTTATGCTAAAGTAACTCCTCCTCCATCCAGTGCTGTGTTGCAGCACGCACAAGCCTTGTAGCTGGTGAGCCTTGCAGGGCCAGGGTCAGACCCCTCATGTGCCTGCTGCTGACGGCTCCTCGCTGCCCTTACAGGCTCTGCAATGGGAGTTTCACCCAGATAAAGATAACAGTGCGGGCCATGACCCCAGGGAGATAACATTTCCTCTTTAAACAGTGCAGTATCTGTAGCTGTTTTATTATTAAATACTTCTGCTGTACGACACAGCAGCTCTGCATCCTCCTATTTCCCCTTGCAACAGATCTGCTCGGCCCGTGATTATCCCAACAAGCATCATTAACACACAGGAGCCCCTTGTGGGGCTGGACTAGGTTTCATCCTCAGTTTCCCCCCTTGTCCCACTTCACTCTGACTTCTGCTCACATCTGGATGAGAGAAATCCCAAAGGAGACTGGAAAACATCACACTGAGCTAAAATAAGGCTTCAGACAACATCACAAGGTAGCAGATGCCAGAGGGATGGTCTGGCCAGTGCACTGGACATAGGGACAGCTGTGGGTGCTAGGTGCCATGGGACACTGGCGGGCTGGGCAAGCTCCATCCTGCCCCAGGGAGGTTCCACTCAGACAGGCTCTGTGCTACCAGAATATGGCACAGCAGATTCCCAAGGCGTTATTCTCACCTTCATAAGGAAAATGTCCAAACACCAAGTTTTGCTAACAAAAACTGATACACATTTTGGAAATTAACAGCTGCTTGATGCTAAAAGGGAGGAGGGGAAGAGGGGGAGGTAGAAATTAAAAAAGAAATAAACCAGGAGAAAGGAAAAAACATAATGTGAAAACAGGGTAGAAAAAAGCCTTTAAACTGGAGCCAACTTTATTCAAAGGCACTGAGGAAAGTAATTACATTAGTTTACAAATGCCTTTGTGTTCTGTGGTCTTCTTAGGTTTGGGGTATGTTTCCAGTTTAACTTTGACAGTTTACAAACCTACCCTGCTAAATAGAGGCACGACTGCAGCTTGTCCTGGCGGTCCCAGACAAAAGCCACATGGTGAGCCTATCTGTGAGCAAAGCCTTACACCTCCTAGAAGAAGTTTGCAAACATCCTGCAAATTCAAACTATCGATGAAGGAGCTCTTTGAACAACAAATTAAAGGAGGTGGAGGGGAAATATCATATTTCTTACGCCACAAATTGCTGTTGGGAAGTAGCATTTGGTTGTACTTGCCCTGAGCACAGCAGCCCTTCCTAAAGCACCCATCAAACCGGGCTGTTTGGGATGACTGTATGGCTGGGATGGACTACAAAGGAGCACAGGGTGTCCTGGCACGGGTGCCGACTTGCTCAGCCCTCACAGCTCCAGCACAGCCAGCTGGGCAATCCCTCCTGGCTCTCATGAAACCAAACCAACTGCAAGGCTTTTGCAAAGAGCCCTGTGAGGGCAGGACGTGCAGGCCTGTGTGTAGTAGGGTGCCTGCACACACAGATGTCTCCAAAAAGCGGGCTTGGTGAGTCAGCCACCACTCAGGCAAAGCGAAGTAAATCAGCACTCACTGTGGAGTCTGTTCAAAATACAGACACACCAGCATGCCCCAATGTCCCCCCATGCCCAGGACAGCATCATTTCCCCTGGGCACATGCCAGGGTACCACAGCCGTGGCAGCCCATTCCATGATACCCAGGGATGTCCCGTGGCAGCACAGGGAGCTGATAGCACATTTGTGTGTGTGTGCTCAATTGTGGGCCCTTCTCCTGCCTAACTGCTGCGTGCAGACTCCCACAGGATTTGGGAGGAAAGAAGGCAGCCAGTGGCTCTGACAAGCCTGTACTGGCCCGGGCGAGCAGGGCTGCTCCTGTGGCTTGCCTGCTCCTCCCCAGTGCTGGCTTCTGAACAGCACACGTCAGGCTTTAATGATCCTTAACACTGAGAACTTCAAATTGACAGAGAAACAAACTTGATGCTTTTGTATGTCTCCCATTCCTGCTGGCCTCCCTTGGAAAAGCAAGGGGGGAAAAAAATATCAAACGAACCACATGCAAATAACTTTCCCAATATGTCTGTGAAACATTTCAAGTGCTTGTACACGCTGACTCACACTCAAGCTCCACAGATGACAGCACATGTGAGCCTGGAAAACGGGTTCAGTGCGCTTTGGCCCGAGTCTGGCATGTCCTCCTTTTCCAAGGCCGTTAGGATACAAAGCACTGATTTGTTTCTTGAAGCAAAACAATCCTTACAGCAGGGCCAGACACTCTGAAATGAAGAGTGGGAACTGCTGGCTGGCTCTGCCAAGCACAGGGATGCGGGCAGGCACGCACCCCGGAGGGATCCGGAGTGCCCCCGAGAGCCCAAAGCCCCGGCCGGGACAGGCCTGTGTCACCCCCAGACGTGGGTGCCCACGTGCCGGTACAGCAGCAGGAGGCAGATGCAATCCTGGCGCCGGCCAGTCCGGCATCCTGCAACGCTGGGCTTGCTCTTGGAAACCCGCTCCTAAGTCAGAGGGACAAAGGCGGGGGAACAAAGGAAAAATCATTTTTCTAAGTGCTATTTGTTCTGGCACGCTCCGTGGCTTTCCGCACGCTCCTCTCCCACGGCTAACGGCAGCTGAGGCGTCTGAGCGCTGCTGCTCCCCAGTCGAGAGCGACATCCATCCTGCCAAGCCTTTGGAGCAGCTCTCGGCTGTAAGAGATCCCGCGGAAGCACTGCTTCCTGCTGGCATCAAAGAGGAGCATTTGAATGAAGGCCCTACGTCCACACATTTTAAACTCGACATGATTTTTCCATTTTTAAGCAGAAATTGAATTTGGATGAAAAAGAGCCAGATCAGTGCCTTCAGTGGCATCGAGAGAGGTCTATGCTGTGAGGTCCATGTAGGACTCAGGGTCCCCTGCAGCACCAGGAATGATCATCATCATCTGCTGCATTGATTATCACCGATCATTCCCCTGGATATTCCACATAACATGCTGTTGGGATTTCTAAGGCATGGGTTAGCACACTTGCATAACACTGCAACACAGAAAAGCTGTAATTGCACACTGGAATGAAGCTCCAGGAGAAGTTTCTATTGGGTAGTCCAGGGTTTTTAAGTTTCCTTTTCCACTCCCTGCCTCTCTCTCACCTCTGCTGACCTTGCTGACCCCCACATATCTTCACATTTCAGAATCAAGCAAACCATATCAGGAGAGTGATTTGGTTTCTGTGACACACCAAAAGTAGATGATTCCCTCCCTGATAATAAGATTGTTCAAGGATTAAGTAATTTTGACAGCTTTCACTGGCTCACCACGATCAGGGCAATACCCCAGGATACAGAAACGGAGCAGAAGTCCAGACACATGGTTTTGCCAGGTGCTCTTTTGCAGCATTGGGATGTGCTCACACTTCTCCATCCGCTCTGTTCCAGGGCAGGGGAACAGCTCCAGGACCTCCTACCCCACTCCAGCTGCCCCCAAGTCACTCAGCGTTGGCATCACAGGCAGAAAAAGCATTCCGTGAGGAACTGCTGCTCCATCCAGCAGCTGGGAAGCATTCGGCACAGTCCGATGCCTGGAGGCTGGATTTAGACAGCTCCAGCCTTGAAATAAGAGCCGCTAACTGCCGGGCTATTTAGATACCGAGAGAGTTCACTGGGGAGGTGATGGACTTACCCCTACCTCAAAGTGAAACTGGAGAGCTTTTCCAAATGTGCTGAAAGGCAGCTTTGGGGTAAAATACTCCAGCGTGCACGTGTGTAAGGGGGCAAAAATGAGAGGCAGCTGCAGCTCCTGGGAGCAGGGTACACCAGTAACAGCTTCTCCTCAGGGCCCTCAGCTTTCCATCTGCCCTGCTCTGCTCTCAGGACCAGGATCTACCAGGAAGGAAGAGGTCTTCGCAGGCCTTTTGTCCTTCCTCTACCAGGTTGTAAATTAGCTTGTCAGCTCCCCAGTACTACACAGGTTTGGGGCACAGGGTGGCTTCGGAATGTTTCACTCCTTCCCTGCTGCATGCAGGACTCCAGTCTCTTGAGGAGTGAAACAGTTTGCCAAACTCAGAAGGCTCAAGAAAGAACAAGATGATACAGTGACCGTGACACACAGGCACAAGTGAGACACATGTCCCCCAGAGATGCCTGGCCCAGATAATGTACTTTCTACCTCACTAGAATGGTGAAAATCTTTATGTAAGGCGTGAAATGCATGTTCAGTGTAGGTTCACCTCCGTTCTCCTTCCCTCACTTTGTGACCTGAACAGCAACTGATGAAACTTGGAGGTTTTACAACTCAAGCCCTTGCAACAGGTCTTGCAAAATATCCAGAAGGATTAACATGTATGTTAGCCCCTGAATAAATTCCCTGTGACAGCTACAACTTTCACACCACTGCAAAGCTCTTGAGGTCCAAGCTCTAATGGCTGCCTTAGAGGAAAATGGTCTCCTGAACCTTCACGCTGCTAATTTCAGCTCAGATGAGATTTTCATAACTTTTTAAGGGACTCAATCAGAGCAACCGTGTTGACAACAAGAGGGAATTAAGATCTTACGGCACATGCAAGGTTCTCAGATGCTGGCATGCCAGAGCCATACAAAAAGCCACACCAAGGCTGAAGTAGAGCCCCATCTTTTGTTTAATTGGAAATTTCTGCCCATAACCAGCTGCTCCTAATACTGAGACACAATAAAGATAGAAATCCTAAAAAAACCCTTGTATTCAGAAATTCAAAATGGCATGTTACAACCCCTTTGGATTTCTCCAAACCACAGGCCTAAGGAATTCAAGGCTGCACATTCACATGTATTTACACACGCCTTGCCTAAAAATGTGAAAAACACATCACAAAAGGACTTATTTTCAAGCATCTGCCCTCAAACTTATGTCAGCACAAGGAGGATCAGCTGTCAGACTGACAGCCCCAGCAGACAAACTGGCTCCCAAAGATGTCTTCCTCTGTCTCTGCAGCCAGGCTCAGTCTGGGATTTTGCTTTGCTGAGGACACACTTCCAAAGGTGTTTCCCCATTTCAAGACACTGTCACATTTCTTTATTCAGCCATTGAACTGCAGGCTGAGAACGAGCATTTCACAAAGCCCATGTCCCCTGCTTCTGGTACAGCCATCTCTGCCATCCCCATCTGCATCCCTATCTTCCAGAAGTCCCTCTTCTGCCATAAGACAATTTCTCACTGAAGTACAATCCAAGTGGGATTAGACCCCACAGAAGCCTCCTGGCTATCCTGTGTAGCTGATTGCTATTACAAGAAACCCTGTTCCCTTATCAGATTGTGATTTATGGAGCTCAGTCCTGGGTGTTTACACATCACTCTCCCGGCTGGTAGGTTGTCACTGAGCCTTACACCTCTGATGGTTTCAAACCTCTTCCAATTTCCTGCCTGAATGCATTTGGAGACAGTTTATGTCTATGTTTTTGGGCTACAGTTGGAGCTTGGATTACTGCTCTTCCCCATCTAATGTACACGGGGAAGAACAATTCTAATGAACAACTGTTCTAACGAACAATTCTAATTAACAGTTTGCTAAGCTGGACAAACTAAGCTCTTTTAGGCTCCTCACTGAAATAATATCCCCAGTGTCCTTCCAGTTTATACCCCTCTTTCTTGAGCAGACATGTCACACATTTTAGTTGGTTCACCAGAAAAAATTTATCATACCTTATGCAGGGGTGCTATCATTTTTTATATTACTATCCTAATCCTTCTGTTATAAACATATTTAGAAATATATTGCATTTATGGCTTTTGAGTAAAGTCCTTTTTAGTCTTACACACTGATGAGCCATAATATAAGAGAGAACTTCCAGCTCCACTCCTCATTAAAATGTTTGGATCAGTATCTGTGAACGCCAGACCAATGCTTTTTTTGTCTTCAGTACTGGGCATTGAGTAAGCAACACGATTTTCACTAGTGACAGGTACCGCAGACCAGCTGATGCCTGAGTTAGTGTCCAGGAGTACAGTGAGACCTCATAGGCTTGAGTCAATTCCCCTCTAGATGACAGTAATTTAAGCTTTGGATTGAAGGAACTCTTCAAATACTGAAATGACCTGTGGACACTGCCAAAAAACCAATGTCATGTTTGCAGGCCAACTCCTCCCCACTGAAATCCTGTAAATTGCTGTGTTGAGTGAGACGTGAGCGCTGTCTCCCAAGAATAGCGAGGTGGGAAGGCTGTCGTCCAAGTAAAATAGGAAAACTGCATGAGTCTTTCAGGGGAACACTTACCTCCCCAGTTCACATACTGCATAGAGATTTTAATAAAGTAAAATATTGAGGAAAAAGTTGTTTCATTTAATCTGTTTCATGTCCAAAAAAATACAACAGCAAAACAGCAGGAGGCACAGAAAAATTCCCTGCCTGTTAATCTGTATTTTCAGCCCAGCCTGACAGCAGTACCCTCAGCCAGAGCAGAGCCCAGCAGTTGTTCCATGGCAGGCACCAGCCTTGCAGAGGCTCAACATGTGCACACACCGGACTCACTGACCAAAACCCCACACACCTGTCTGCAGACTTACATGTCATTCCATGGAATTCAGGGTGCTGCTCTTCCCCCAGGGACAAACCCCAGGCCTGCAGTGTGGCTCTTGCACAGCCCAGGGAAGTCACACCTCGCTTTTGTCATCTCAGTGGCTCATCTAACATGTGAAAATTCATGAAAGGGCCAGTGGATGAGCTCTGCTGGATGGATTTAAGGGCCTATCTCTGGCTCTGCTTATGGCTGCTCTTCATCTCCATGGTGATTAGAGACAGGTCTGAAGTGGCAAATTTGCTGAAAGGTCCAGAGATGCAGACGGAGGAGTGTGCTGAGAAAATGAGCATTGAGGGACTGAGGAGCACCATGACCTCTGTAAGAAATAGATGCTGAAAGAACCTAAAAATATATTAACCTGAGTAATCCATGAGATGTCAGTAGCTACTGGTAGATCTAATGGAGTTCTTCCTCCTGAGCATCCCACACTCCCTGATGCCACACTTAAAGAGCACCAGAGGGATCAAAGAAGCACACAGGTCTCCTGGAATATGGCACCACCATGCTGAAAGTGGGTTTCAATCACTGCACACGCCATGATGTACTCATTAGAGACCATGTCTGCCTGGTCAGGTGCCACCAGTCACTAAATACCTGTATTTCCACCCAAAGCTACAGGAACATGGGCCAGTGTGTGCTCCTGAAGCTGCCAACACGCCTGGTGAGAAACCAGCAATGAGAGCAGGTGGCACCAGCTGGGCATGGTCCTCCACAAGGACCTCCCAAACCCAACCAGTTCATGTGGCCACCGCATGAAGGACCAGCAGAGCTACTTCAGAACCATCTGCATTTCTCCACACACCCCATCTTGTACCTCCCGCGAGGCAAAAAGAGAGCCTCTGACATAAGGAAGGTGACAAGAGCACAAGGCTGCTGCCTGATTTTCATGGTTGGGTGGCATCAAATGAAACACATGGTGCTGTGGAATTTCAAGTGAGCACTGAGCAAGGCTTATAAAGACAAAAAAAAAAAAAAAAAAAAAAAAAAAAAAAAAGAAACAAGCCACCAAACAACTGGATTTTCTCTAATCAGACAGATAGTATTTACAGCCTACGGGTGGTGCCAAAATATTTCAGGAAATTCCTAAGCCTGTTTGAATAAAAGCACAGGAAAACACAGTACTTAAGGACAGCAACTATGGCAGTAAGAATGAAAGCTTTCCACCCCCTTCCAGCCTCCTTACACAGTTTAAAATTATTGCCATATCATATCATACTGCAATTACCAAGGCTAAGCTCATTTTGCCATCTATACTGCAAATGAAGTTCTGAGTTGAACATATAAAAGACGAGCATAAAAATCAAAGGAATCATGTAAACTGGAAGGAGCAGAATCAATGCACGCTCCACACAGCACACTGAGGTCTAATCCATCCCACTCAATCCTGCACCAAGAGACTTGAGCTTTATTTAAGCTATTCCTTCCAGTACGGCATAAACATCATGCCTGGAAAACCCAAACCACAAAGCTCTTGGCCCATTTTTCAGAGTTATCTACCAGCTTTGACTGTCTGCCCTGGACTTACCACAGAGAGGAGCAGTCCAGGAGGGCAAAACACCAGCACTGAGCCCCTGGGAAACACTGGAGTCTCATCGCTTTTTTCCCAGTGAAACATTAGATACGTCTTTTCCCTTGCACAACCACAAGAAATCCCATCCTGGAGGTATTTTGTTCCCCCCCTCTCAATTACCAATTACATCCACAGACGCAGAAAACCACAGGTCCTGCAAGGATCACATGTCTGTTTTGGTCCATTTGAGCACTCAGACCAGACCCGTCCCTGCAAGTCTCTCTAGTGCACCCAGAAACAACCACATGCAACAAGCGCTTGCACCCCTAGAAGAAAAATCTGGTAAAGTATTTCCAAAGAACATGCAAAACCATTTTTTTTTGGTAGCTGGGTGGTGTCATCATTACCTGCTCAGGCTTCAGGCCAGGGGGGACCCAGGCGTACTCCTCCAAAGCACAGCCTGAGTCGTCGTCAGAAGTTGAATTCCTCTGGAAGTCAAACATGAGCTTCGTGACTGTCTTCTCCATCTCTAGAGGCATAACTGTTACAATGTGCTCTTCCTGGGAGCACTTACAGTGAAGGCAAATCTTCCTGTAAGGTAAGGAGAGAGAGAAAGAGATGCCCCGGTGAGCAGTGCTTTAAATGAGAAAGTGATTCCTGCCAGTCGCTGGCCTGCAGAGACTAAACTCAACCCTTTCTTACACTTGGGCACTTTCTACCACAGGATTTGTCTCTCTCACGAGGAGGAAATAAAAGTCCATATTTGCTGTAACAACACTTGGCAATCCATCTGATTCAGACTGCCCAGTGTTTGGGGATATGCAATTGCTTGTCCCTTTACTGCACCATGAAGAGTATTTCCAGGGGCCAGCACAGGTACAGGCCATGCCTGGTGGGGGTGACATGCCAGCCAGAATTGCGGAGTCATTACTGAATTTAGGACAACTGAGTGCTTTGCTAAAATGGGAAAAGGTGGATTGACTGGGAAGCTGTGAATGACAAGTCTCTTTAGCATGCTGATAGCATAAATTTGCTTATTAAAGTAGCATAAAAATTGATTATAGTCTGAACATATAAAGCTAAATTAAATTAAGGGAGGCTACAAAACCCCCAGTCACACTGCAATGGAATCTTAACCACCCGGCTCGGTGGCACACTCCACACAGCTCAGCAGCACGGGGAGGAACGCACAAGAACTGAAAGGACAGCCCACAGGTTGCAATTCAACAGCCATTAGTTTAATTCACTGCAAATATCCCTTGATCTTAACACTTCTTTAAAGGGGCTGTTCCTGCAGCTTGTGGCCTGGGACAGATCTTCCCAGGCTTGAACCTCAGCTTTTATCTGCAGGGCTGCAAGGACAATACACGCTCAGAGAATGGTTTGGGTTCAAAGGAACCTTAAAGGTCATTCCGTTCCAACATCCCCTGCCGTGGGCAGGAACACCCTCCACTAGACCAGGTTGGTCAGAGCTTCATCCAACCCGGGCTTGAACACTTCAAGGGATGGGACATCTGCAAGTTCTCCAGGCAATCTGTGCCAGGGCCTCATCCCTCTCACAGTAAAGAATGCCTTCCTAATATCCAATCTAAACTTACTCTGTTTCAGTTTAAATCCATTCCCCCTTGTCCTATCTCTATATGCCCTTGTAAAAGGTCCATCTCCAGCAATCCTGTAGGCTCCTTTGGGTACTGAAAGGCTGATAAGGTCACCACAGAGCCTTCTTTCCTCCAGGCTGAACAACCCCAATTGTCTCAGCCTTTCCTCACAGGACAGGTGTTTCATCCCTCTAATCATCACACCCCTTCACCACAGTAACAGCAAAGGACAAATCTGGCTGAAAACATCCCCTGACAAAGAAAAAGAGGTTAAAGGAAATACTGATAAATTGGCTTCTATTTCTGAAAACTCAGTGCTTTTCCAAAGGCTGGGTCAATGGTATCTATTTTAGAGCAACCACACAGGATTCTGAATTAATTTGCACTAATGAAGCACCACTGACTTCTGAAGAATGAGATAAGGTTTCACTTGGGTAACAAAAGGGAGAACATCTCAGAAATAATAAGGTTCCACACAAAATCAAGGGAAAATTTACAGTTGCCATTTCATGTTTCTCGGCTCTGCGGTAAAGCAAAGAAATTCAGAGGGAAGCAACAGTTAAACCCAGGAGCTGGAATTTTTAAACACCTTTCCTTCTCTTTCACTGCTGTGTACAAGCCAGCTAAGCATAGCAGTGCTCGGATCCAGCTTCAAGTCTAAGTTTCCATTTGGCCATTACAGCATAAAAAAACCGCACTCTAGCAAAAGTCAAGAGGCTCCGTTAAGTCAAGCCAGGGAGATTTGCCAGATTTTCCCATTTCCTGCTTTTCATCAGATCTAAACCACACAGCAACCCCCACACACTCCAGCGTCTGGTTTGCGTCCAGTCAGGGAGTCTCGGCATCACCTCTGGCTGTTTCCTTAAAAAACAATCAAGGTACCATTTCATGTGAATATTTTAATTAACCAGCTACCGTGGAAGGGTGTGGAAGGGGTACTCTGCCTCAGCAAAGTCGCTGGTATCATTACTGTTTCCATCTCATTTCATGATACGATTAAAAGCAGTTTAATAGGGAACAAGATTTTAAGAATAATTCACAGAATCCCAGATTTGGCACTAGAGTTAGTTATTCTAAGGGAGTTCAAGATTTAACCGAATTTTGACTTTTGGGGTGTTGATCATGCACTTCAAAGGGGGACAAACCCAAAAGTCCACTGAGAGCATGAGCATTACGACGGGGAAAAAGCCAGCCCGCAGGCTTCTTCCTCCTTCCCATTCCAGATACATCCCCTTCAGGAGATGGGAGACGGCAGGAGAGCATCCGACACCTTGGCTTTTAATAAATTAGATAAATCAGGACTTGTAATAACAGTGTCAAAGAGTGAATAGGTGAGATGTATGATCAGTTAGACCCCAGAGATCACTCCCACCCCCCCAGCTCATACCACGGACAGCCAGGAGCTTGAGGACTGGCTCAGGAAGCTGGTTTACCCCACCCTCCCTCCTGCCCCATCCCAGACAAGCGAGTACTGCCAGTGAGTGGCTTCCCTGTTCAGAAAAGCAAAGGATGGAAACAACACAGGCAGCCTATCTACTCAGTAGTGATGTCCCCAAGCCAGGACAACTTTGCATTGTTAAAACTTGACTATCTCTAGGCATGGGGTTTCTGCCACCTCCCTGGGAAAACTGTACAAAATACAAGATCTTGCCTCTGAGATATTCAGCTTTTCCCCTCTCATTAAAAGCAGATGATTAACAGCTTTAATTACAATTTTCTTTACATTAGGATATGTTGTTTCATGGGAACAATACCCAGTGTCCTAGGAGTGTCTTTCCACTTCTGTGATCAGGTTTCCATGACTTCTTCACATAGGTCTCACTTACTCGACTTTATTTTATCATCTTCCAGCTCACTATAATTAAAAATAATTCCCCATAGCAAAAATTTAATATCAGAATGTACATTTCAAATGTGAGCTGGAATTGAAAAAAAAAAATCTGTTTTCCCCTGCCGCACTCGGAGCAGAGCAGCACAGAGCGAGACAATGCACGTGTCAGCGCCTGCAGTGACCACAGTGACAACGTCGCTGTCGCTGCCACAGCAGAGAGCTGGTGGGTGTTGGAGAGGAGCAGGGCCATGGCTGGCAGCCTGCCTGGCTGCTCCTGCCAGCAGCAGCTCGTTAGTCACCACCCCGGGAAGTTCAGCACAGCCTGCAGATGCTCAGCACACCGGCGTGTCCCACACCTTACCCTGGGCAAGGAGCTGAAGCCCACGGGGGGTGGCACCTCCTCCAAAGGCAAACCCATTAACCTGGCTCTGGCCAAGCCTCACCACCACCAAAGCCTCAGCAACAACAACCTCTGCTGCCTGCGCAGCCTTGCACAACTTGAGAAGAGTGCAGACAAGTGGGGTGTGTTTTTTTTTAGCAAGAATAAATTAACACCAATCCTGTCTGGAAATCCCGTCTTCATTCATGAGCCTTTCCATCCTGCTCTCATCCCAGGTCTGCAAGCTTGTCTCAGGGAAGAACCTGCCCTGGTGACCGAGGTATCACCAGCACTGGGGAGGAAAGAACGAAGCAAGGATGGCTGACAGCATGACTGGCTTTGAGCACGGAGGGTAAATAAAGGAGCTTCCAAGCAGCTGTGCTTGTGGACAGGGAGGAAAGGCAAGCGGGAGGCAGCCAGGCTGCTGCAGGAGGCACGGGCTGGGGAGCATCGGCAGGGCTGCTCAGCACGGAGCTGCACACAGAGCCCTCCTGTAGTGGGGCCAGGGCGGCGGGAAGCAAACGGGGAGAAAAAGAACATTTCCTGGTGTCAGATTTAGCTGGAAAGGAGCCTGCCTTGAATTGACTGCACATGGTACAAAGCAGCAACGTCTCCGAAACAGACTGAAAAATTTTTTCTCCTCAAGGCCAGTGAAGTTACAAGATGGATGTGTTTTATTTTGCATTGGCTGCTTTTACATGGTTGCTCCTGGCACAGTGGGCAAGTCCTCTCTCAGAGGAGACTTTAAGCCTATTCCGGGTCACATCCCTACCCACACACTGGTGAAGGAGGAAGGTGCAAACAGATTCACTGCCCCACGCCAGCCCTTTTCTCTCTGCAGATTAAAACAGGCACACAAGGGGAATCTGGAGCAAACTGGACCCAACACACCAAGCAGAGAACCCGGCTTCAAAGTACCTCTTGCTTGGGATGCAGAAGAACACTCCCAGCTTTGGTCCACCTATGTAGATCTTGACACGAAGCCAATTGACCTGTGAGGTCTTTGGGATGAGGCAGTCCCTTGTTGTACAACCCTGTTAGCAAAGCACAGCCTCTGCCATCTCTGGAGCCTCCTGCAGCCCTTTCATCTCAGCAATGGCACCAACAAAAAGCTAAACCACGCTGAAAACACTAGTGCTGTGCTGGAGGCTCTGGAGAGAGCTGCGAGCGTGACCCCAGCTTTCTGAAGAGAGATGAGGTCTCCCTGCTGTGAAAAACCAGCAGATTTCAATTGGGAAAAGCATGAGCAGAGCTAAAAAGTCAGGGAAGAGAGATGGAAGGCAGCCTGTCACCAAGGCAAAGGGAGTCCTTGCCAATAGTGTGTAACTCCAGCGAAAGAGCCAGGTAAGCTGGCCTCTCGCAGGGAACAGCCCGTGTGTCAGGCTTTGGGGTGCACAGGTAGGATGAGACTCCCCAGGATGTTGAAGGCAGCACACCCCTGCCTGCAGGAAAAACTGGCCTTAGGGCTCTTCTCTCCTTGTTTAGTGGGTGGGCACGCAGAACATAACACAGCAAACAGCACCAAGGCAAAGCCTGCCCAGGCTGGGATCCACAGATATTCTGAGAAAGGGCAGAGCCCAACGCCTCCTGGCAACAGCAGGAATGAAGGCAGAGTTTAAAATTGTGGCAGAAATGTTAAAATTCCTCTCGGACAAAGAAGGAACTCGGTAAACAGCCCTTATCACTCACCAGCGGGAGCTTATCTCTGCTTCTCACTTGTTTCTTCTGGGATGGAAATAAATGGGCTGTATCAGGGAGCAGCTCCCTCTCCAGACAAAGCAAGAAGCCCGAATGCCACGGCCGTGCACGGCCACGCGACGCCTCTGCCGTGCTCCCTAATACAGGATTTGCATGCATTTGTGCACACATTAACATGCAAGGTTTGGAATCCCTCAAAAAGCAATTGTCTGCTCTGCTCAGATGGGGTGTATAAATGCAGATGGACAATTCCCTTCTCATCCGGCTTAAGACATACATGGCAGCCTGATCTCTTTCCAGCATCGTGCCATCATTCTGAATGCAATAAGGCTTTTGGGTCAGCCATCAGTCAGTGAATCACAAAATCCCAAGACCTCTTGGAAAAGGGAGAGGAGGTTCAGGATTTGGGGCCGCTTGTATGACCCTTCAGTCTATTAACAAGGGTGTCTTAATATCCCTGCCTGTTATCTCCTCCCCTCAATTGAGAGCTAATGAGGCCTCTTCCCATCCCAAGTGAGCTTCAGCTACACACACCAGTTTCTCCACACCCCACAGGCAGGGCAAACATTTACCTAAAAGGAAAAATTAACATAAATTCACTGCTATAGGGACTGCCCAGCAGCTCTCCTCCAGCACAGGGAAACTGAGGCATGGAGCAACCACAAGCAGAACCCAGCTGTGGCTTCCCCATGGACTTCCTAAACATCAGAGGAACTCCAGGCTTTTGTGGTTAAAACAGACAGTTCAGGCTGAAGTTCTGCCTCTTTCTCCAGCCTCTCTTAACACTGTATTTTGAACCCATCCAGCTGCTGCCCATGGCCTCAGGGACCATGGATCTCAGTGACAAAGGGAAATCTCTCCCGACTAAACATTTCTGCAATTTCCCAGCTCTTTCACTCACTGCAGCTGAAAAAAAAAAATACCCCAACCTATCAGTGAACTGCAAAGACTCTGTGTTACGTGGGTTGAAAAGGAAACCTAGCAAAAGCTTTTACCTGCCCACTGCGGTGCAGGAGGAGGAGGAGGAAGTGAATTAGACACAAGTAGCTATAATAGCAGGAATTCAAAGTCTGAGGACAAGGTGCCCTTGGTGTCCTGCAAGGACAGTCACGGGATGCCAACACTCACTTGACACAACATGTTGTGGGAACAGCTGGCTTGATAGCTCAACATCAGGTGGTAGTAACAGAGCTGGCAGAACAGTAATGCCAGGAAACCAAGGAAGAGAGAAATAATCCAGCAACCAAACTGGTTGCATCCTACTGATACAAGTCTCCCAGATCCCAAAGGCCATAGGAAGAGCACATGTAGCCACCCATCTGCATGAAGGTCCACATTACGTGGGGAAACACTAAGAGGACGGAGGAGTTGCAAATCAGATTCTTCTCCATCTTCCCCCCATCCATATTCTTGTCTCCCCCCTCGATGTGCTCAAGGCAAGTCAACTTTCTTTACAGTGCTGTTTTATTTGTCGTTCCCCCTTGACCCCTGCAGTGCCCACAGTTGCAGTTGTGAAGGTATTCAGGATGGCATTGATGTTTTTATGACAAAGCCCATATTCACTCCTAGAAAAATTCTCCTCTCTAGCTGATTTGTCCATGCTTAGCCTCAGGCTGGAGAGTAATTTTATTTTTAAAACTCATCCTTTACCAATGCAAAAGCTATTCTTGCTTAATTAAGAAAAAAGAATAATAAAAAAGAACTATCCCCAGTACTGCCAGTTGCACCCAAATATGAGCAAAAGCAGCCTTTGAGGATTTCCCATTTGCTCTTTTTTCCACCATGAATCACGACCATCCTTTTCACAAGCAGGTAGAACATCTGCCCGTGGGTTCCCACTGCCCTGTCCCCAAACCACTGCTCCCCTGAGGCACAGCCTGAGGCAGCCTGCAGGCTGCTCCCAGTCCTGCCGTCTGTGGTCTGAGGCACCGCATGGCAGAGAACAACCGTCAGCACACCAGAGGCAGACCAAGAAATTAGGACAAAACACAACACAATGCACAAAACCCCCAAATTCCTCATCTGATCTGCCTGGTGCCCTCTTAGGCAGACAAGGAATCACAGAACCACAGACCAAAGCTTTGGTCAGACCTTGCAGCAACACCCCAGGATGAGAATGAAACCACGACCAACCTTTCCAGCCCGTGGCTAAACCACAGTGGGGGTTCTGGGGTGCATCACAGGCTATTTTGGAGAGCCCAGGTGCACCCCAGTGCTCTGCAGTGAAGACAGGTCCCTGCTTGGGCTCCAGCTTCTCCTTGTGAGCTGGGTAAGAGCAGCAGGGTGTTGAAACACCCTCTTGACCTGAACCACACTGCCAGGCTGCTCCCATGAGCCACAACCCCTGACACAAACTGTGAAAATTTTGATGCATAAAGATGAGATGGTTAAATTAAAGGATATTAATAACTCAGCAGCTCTCAGAAGAACTCTCAACTCGGATCTCTCAGGATATTTTGCAGAAGATTCAATAATTTTCCTTCATAATAGAGGTTAGACAGAAGTGGGCAAAGTGCTACACCCATGTGAGCTGCAGATCAAGCAAAGGGGAGAGAGAGAAGAGGGAAAAGAAGCTGCAGTGAGCCCCAGCCTGTTGCCCAGCCATGCTACCAGGAGAAAAGGCATCCAACAGGCTGCTCCCTCACATCCAAGATGATGGAGGCAGTCTGCCAGCTCACAGGCTTACCGCTACTCTCAGCATATTTATATTAGGGTTGTTTTTTTTCCCCTTAAAGGTCCAGCTCTTAGCATACAAAAATAGTAATAACCACATATTTTCCCCCAGTCATGGAGAAGAAATGCAAACCACTAGTTCACAAGTTGAAGAGAAGAACAGGCTCAGCAGCAGTAGTAATAACCCTTAAGCTAGTGGGGAGACAATGCTGAAGCCAAGCTCATGATTATAAAAGGCAGAAGAAGGTACAGGATGGGCAGATGCAGGGGCTGTGGACACCCAAGAAGGTTTGGTGTCCCCCACGGCAGGACAACCCCAACCCCAAGGATCCCAGAGACCAACGGGGCCTCTGGCTGATGGGGATGGGAGGCAGTGGAGGAGCAGGCACAGCAGGGCCCTGAGGAACTCTTCCTCTGGGCTATCCAAGAGCCAATGGGGGTCTGTGTGACAAAGCCCTGCCCTACCCTGAGGGTTATCTTGTCAGATTTTATCGACAGCACTGGGTGGCTTTTCAACCAAACAAGATGCAGAGCTGTATCACAGGAGGTCCTTTCTGCTTTGCTCTTAACTGAAGATTAAAATTCCAAGACTGGGGTTTTAGCACCCTGGATCCAAACGCAGCTGTCCACTGAGAAACCCATCTCTGTTCAGCATGCAGACCTTCACTGTTTTCTGAAGTTTGAATTTGCTGGAAAGGGATCTGGGCTCCCCAAAGTCAGCATTTATCCTCCTGCCCCTCTCGTTCCCCCATTCCATTCCATGCTGAAAGCCCATCACTGCAGACTAGCTAAGCTGAGTGAGTTCCCACCAACCTGCCCCGGGGCTGTACGTGCTATTTTAAGGGCCTTCACCAGTTTGTATTTGCAGCATGACAAGCAGAAACCACAGGAACCAGTAAACATGCTGCAATCCAAGCTTCTCCCAGGCCATACATCCTAAAGGAATAAAAACCCGTCTGATAGGCAAAGTGCTCAGTAGATGGATGAGCTAGGCTAAAAATAGTAATTATTTCAAAAGTTAAGGCTCAGACGGTGTCCCCTGAGGCAGGCAATGCTGACCCGCATGTGAAAGCGAACAGTGCCAGCCTGATCCGTGCCTGAGCTGGCTGAGCCCGAGCCGGGCTGCCAACAGCAAATGCGCAAGGCTGGGGCATTCTGTTAAGCTCAGGCTGGCTGGCAGAAAACTCACAACGGGAGAAGATTAAAATACGAAGCAAAATATAATCTTGTTAGCTGCAGACAGTTTTACTTTACAAATCTTTATCACAGGCTCAAGCCGGCACCCTTATAAACACAATGCAGTGATGCGAGACGTGTAAGTGCTCCCACAGCAGGCGAAATAATCGCCGAATGAAAATAAGTCAGATAAGTTACAAGATAAGAGAGCTAAAACGGGAAGGATGACACTGCATCTGGTGCAAATAATTATTTTGGCATTATTCTGTCCAGTGCTAATCCTCAACTGCTCAAAAAGATTCAATCACTGTTTAGCACCGCCAAGGAATCATGACTAGAAAACACAGCATAACTGGATTAAAATCTTTCCACAGTCACAGGTCACGTCTGTGTCACATCTGCTTAAAATGTTCCTTCAAAGGACAAGAGAAAAAAGGAAATTGGACTTGAAAGGATTGCACTGAAAAACATAACCCCCAGGTTGCAGTTCTAGGCTGGTTTATAGTTTGGCATTCTGGCATGAACAACAAGGGCTTAGAAAGATTATTACTTTAAAACTTCCTATTCTCAGGAAGGCAAAACCACCAAAATAAACATCTGAACGGCAACATCCTCATTCACAGCGCCAGCCTGCATGCAGTCTGCTCAGAAAATGTGCAGAGAACCCAGGCTTTTAGGGGCTGCATTTACCAGAGCAATACAATTAACACCGAGAGATGAACATTTTTTAACTCCTATTAGTGCCAGCTGAGCCTTCCTGATGATTTTTAAAACGAGAACTCCATTACAATAGCATCAGCATTTCTCCCCGACGTCCCGCAGCTGCAGAAATACAATTTAACAATTAACCTTTTACATCCATAAACACAGAGACCAGTAAAGGCTGGAAAAACAGCGCAGCCCCTCGCAGCTCACCACCAGCAGCACACTGAGCAAAGTTAGCACGCAGCTGCTGCGTGCATCCACGGAACGCTCCTTATTCCTCCTCCCTGCGACTTTCTATCCCTTCTGCAAACCCACGGCGGAGCTGAAGCCGCGGGCCGAGGGCAGCTCCTGACCTGCTCCCATCGGCAGTGCCAGAGCGGGGGGAAGGCTCCCTGGCGCTGCCCCGCTCTCCCAGCCGTGCCCGCTGCCCGCAGGGCCAGCCGGAGCTCCCCCGAGCATCCCCCGCTCCCGGCGCCCGCGGGGCCTCGGGGAAGCCCCTCAGAGCCGGCAGGCACCGAGCGGGCGCCTTCCCGAAGCGAACTTACCCTGGCAGAGAGCCGTGCCATTGCTGCCCCGCGCCGGGAGCTCCGGCGTCAATCGCCTCGCTTTGAGAGCCGGCTCCGGAGCGTCCCTCCCTCTCCGCTCGCGATCCCGGCAGCTCCCCGCTCCAGCCTGCCCGTCGCTAAGTGACCCTCGGAGGTGGCGAGAGGATGTCCAATTTGCTCGCCGAGAGCCAGGCATTAACGAGGAGCGATGCAGCCCGCGGAGAATAATTGGCGGCGCGGGAGCGGCGCGGGGCTCCGCTGTTGCATTGCTCTCCTCTCCTGCATGTTAATGAGCAGTGATGTCAGCCAGCCAAAGGCACCGCAGCCCGGCCGGCCGCCCCTTTATTTACACGGAGATCAGCCGCCTCTCCGAAATCAGTAAATCCTCTAGGCTGCTTCGGCAATGGGAGAGGGGGAAAATAAATAAGTAACGAAATAAAATCCTCCTCGCTCACGTCTTTCAAAGAGTTGCCTCCACACCACCAGCCCAAACAGAATGGTGTGAAGACACCAATTATCCTTCCCTTCTTATTTTGATGGGGACTGAACCGCAACTTGCTGTCGAACTTCAGGCACCGCTTTTTAGGTACGCGGGCTATTAACGCAATGATCCGCCGGCTCCGAGCAACCTATCGTTTTTCTCCCGGCTTTCGGTGCCCTCTCAATTATCTTCTACGGTAGCTTGCTATGATTCCCTTCTGGATTTTAGACGCAGCCTGTTTGTGACCAGCAGGGCTAAATATTCTGGGAAATACAAGTTATTAGCGTGGCATTTTGGTCACTGCACATTTTCATACATTTTCTCTCACATGGCCACGACAGGTGAACGATTCTCACCTTTTTATGTGTCTCAGGTGAGTACTGCGAGCCCCAGGAATATATCACCTCAACGGGGATGCTAAACCTCTTCCCCGCTGTGTTTCCTTCCCTTTGGAAAAGAAAATGCAGGGAAGGAGCTACGCTGCCAAACCTCTTCTGCAGCTCTGTATGTCTGTTGTTTGAGAATTCGGTGGTCACAAATGAGTAAATTCGAATCATGTGGAGGACAGCTTACTTCTCAGTTTCTAGAATTTGCAAAAAGTGAGTGAAATTAAAAAAAAAATAGTTTCTGTGGACTCAAAAAACCCTCACAGAAAGCAAATAAAACTTTCCCAACGCATAGCGCTTCTCGTTGAGGAATACACGTGGTCCAAGTAGCTGGGCAAACTGCAGCCTGAGATGGAGACTGAAATGCACTTAAACTCCGGGTGGGACCCCGAGACAAGGGGCCGTGAACTGCCAGCCTTTGGGATAACAAGGGACATGAAGATGGGGGATGCCAGGCGAATGGACACTGAGAAACACTGCAGGAGCTGGGAACTGCCGACCTTGTGGATAACAAAGGAGGTGAAGACCAGTGATGCTCGTGAGGTGGATGGACAGGAAGACGAGAGCAGGAGCCAAAGACGACTTGGGGGAAGGACACTCGCACCTGGGTAGACAGAGAGGGAGGATAAAAGCCCAGGAGCTCCTCTCTCAGAGGACTCTTCTCGGAGGCACCAGCTCGGGCTATGTCTGTATTGCTGCTCCGGGAACAAATGGCTTTAGCCACCAGGACGGCTGAGACTGCTATGGGAAGCCTGGGGCTGAACCGGTGAGGAAACGCGGTCTGGATGTGCGTGGGGTGTGTGGGGAAGCCAGGCCGGGCTCTCCTTGGCTCACTGGAGCTGCCGCCGCGAAGGGACTTCAGTCCCAGGAGTCAAAGTCTCTGGCCTTGGGAGTGTGACTGCCACAGAGTCTGTGAATGGTCAGACTGGGAAGTTTCCTTAACATTCAGTCGCAAGCTCCTGACTTTGGATGCCTGACTCCAGATTTCAGAGCCCTTGATTTTGGCAACATTAGCTATGTTTACAGAACACAGAAGGATGCAGAAACTACAGCTGTGAGTCTTTCTGCAGCCTCAAATGCCTTAAATTGTTATTATTAAGGCTCATAAATTAGGTTTAATTACATGGAATTACACTCAAAATCTCAAGGATGAGATCTTCAGCTGGGACAAACCCGCCCACCTCTCACTAAGAGCCTCCCCAGCTTACTCGGCCAAGTGGGACAAACCAAGAATGTGCAGAGATCTGAACTCTCTTTTTATTTCGTTTATATGAAGTCTGAGCAGCAAGTTCAAGAGCAGAGTGCTGACTCAGTGCATCCGGCCAGATCAGATCTTCCTTTCGTGGAGGTGGGGCTTCTGCTGGAGATGGCTGAAGTGCTGAGGATGGTCTCCTTCAACCCTCCAACTACAAAGAGCAACAAAACTTTTAGGAAAAATCTTCCCTAATCCTTCGGCTTCCTAAACTAGCCCATTTTGCCCCTTCCAGCCTGAGCCAGCACTGCAGGCAGACTGTCAATCCTGCCTCTCTGTGGTTAACGTGCCTTGGCCCCAAGAGGATTTATTTTTCCTCTTAAACTCAGAACATGTTAATTACAACACAAAGGGAATGAGACAAAACTCAACCGGGCAAAAGCAAACAAAGAAGCCTGCTTATAGAATGATAATGTTGAGCAGAAATGCTGTAGAACAGAAACTACACATGTTCCCTGTAAACATGTCCCCAGAACTTCACAGCAGTGACTTGGGGCTACAAATGGTGCAAGGAACACGTCCTGCTCCATAGGGCATGTCCTGTAGGCACTAATTTTCACCCAGCATGAGTAAAAATGTCTGATTTTATTGGCATTAACTTTCAAGGAGGAAAGGTCCCTTAGCTGCAAGTGCTTTGGAGCAAAGTATTCCTGCTTCAAGTGCCTCTGTCAGCTGGCCTTGCCCTCAGGGGAAAGGCTGGCAAGCCATGAGTGTCCAACCCCACAGTTCTGGAACAGCAAACCCCCTCTGTGCCACCATCTACAGCAGCTTCAATCACCCTACATCAGCCTGACATGATCCCACCCCAGGGCATGTGGCAGTGTCATTGCCACACAACCAACCATCCTAAGGGTGAGTTCTGCTTGGCTTTCTTGGCCAACTGATCATCTGCACAAAGGGATCATACCAGGAACTGCAAACTTTTTAGTCTAAGTTAATCCACAAAGATAAAATGGGTGTGAGAATCACGAACTGAAGTAAAATATTAGTAAAAGACCAATGTCTGTAACGCTTCAGCTGCAGGGCTAGCTGTGAGCACAAGAGCTCCGTGTCTCTGAACAGCGTCTCTGATTGTCATCGCTCCTGACAGACTTCTTGTTCCAACACTTGCAAATCTAAATATCCACAAAATCCAATGAACAGCCTCTTCTGAGACAAGAAATCAGATTAGAAGCTGTGTAACGTTTGGACACACAACTGTCTCAGGGAAATGGAAATGAGCCTTCCTGCTTTGAAAGCTGCCGGTTTGTTGGCAATTGCTCCATTTTACCATTACCTACTGTGAGGCTTGTGAAAAGGTCATGTGTTGGAATAACTCCAGAAGGCACATGAGATTTCTTGACGGATTCTGCACATTACGCAGGTGAAATGGTTGTTTCATTAGGCAGCAAGGAGAATACTGAGCCGGTGGAGCACATTATCAAAGGTTAGGTGAAGGACTTGCACCATTACAAGGATGGATGCTGACAACTGCCAGCAATGAAGCAAACGACCAGAAGTAAAAAGCTACTAAAATAAAGAAAGATCAAGAGCAGGAAGCCCCAGCTTCAGTGCAGGGGTGTGAGACAGACAGCTCTGCTTGTAAATGTAGCACCATCTTTCTTCTCTTTGTTGCTAGTTTTAATGACAAACAGCCAAACCCAGTCAACTCTAAACTTTCCGCCCTTTGCACAAACTCAGACCTATGGCTAATTTAACAAATCATTGCAAGAGCCCATGTTTCATAAATGCTGTGTTTTATCACCTTGGTGTATTGATTGTCTGTCAATCAATAGGGTTCCACGTGACAGTGTTGACTCTCCTGATGACAGTGGGCTGCACAGCAGAGCCACAAACAGCAACAGCAGATGGCCAGCCTCAAGGTCACTGGGCTACTAACCTGATGAATGTCAGATCAAGTTGCCTTTCTGAATTATTTAGTGAACATCCTCTGCTGCAGCATACCAGGGCACTGCACAGCACTGCCACCTTGGGATGTCACAAGAGGCTTCAGACTGTGCCACCCCAAAATGCTGCCCACAGGGACACAGACTGTCCCTTGTACCTCACACACCACCACCCTGCCCTGGCGGTTGCAGGTCCCCACCACCACCAAGCCCATCCTGGCTCACAGCCACAGGCACAGTAATAGATTATTTTCCCATCACTCTTTCTGACCACAGAAATGCAGAACTGGGTACTACAGCGGTTTCTTTCTGCTCTGTTCCCACACTGACCCTGTAATTTGCAGAGCAATCCCCACTGGCAGAGCCACTGCTCCCAACCCAGTGCCAGCACAGCACGAGCCCAGTGAGGTCCCTGGGCACAAGGCAGTGATAAGCAGCAGAACAACAGGCTGGAGAGGGCAGAGCTTTGCAAACACTGGATGGGAAAGGCAAGATGATTGCAAAAAGCTGTCAGGGACAGGGAAGGGAAACAATCCTAGTGGCAGGGTACAGCCCCACTCTGCCCAGCCAAATACCTGGCTCTTCAGGAGACACACAAGGATGTGTCCAAGGTAAGGGGAAAGCTCCTTGGAGAATCTGAGTCATGAAATACAAGTCAGGACTTTAAATGAGGATGAGCTTTGTTTTCTTATATTCTTTTTTAGCAAGGCAACAAATGTTTCCTCATGGCTCTCAATGCTAGAAGCAGGGATGTCTTGTTGCAAAGAAAAATAGGATAGACAGAGAGGCAGAGAGACCAATATCAGATGCAGACCATTAATCTCCAAACTTGGCCTCCTCCACGTTTCCTCAGGGCTGCCATTTGTACCTTCACGTGGCTGCTGCCTGGGACCAACCACAACAGACCCACCGCTCCGGCTGTCACCACTGCTGCCTTCCACTCATTTTTGGCAGAGCTATGGGCAAGGATCTGTGCTGTCAGTCTGCAAGGAGGAATTCAGTTTTTAAAACACCATGGAGCCCAGCAGCAGCTGACGCAGGAGGGGAGGTACAGCCCATACGCACTGCAGCTGATTTCCGAGACAATTTTCTGTATTTCCTACCAACTCACCCAGGGCGACAGGCCTGACCCGGGCTGGCACCCTCTGGTGCACAGGCAGAGTGGGACAGTGAGGTGTGGCCACGAGCTCATGCCGTGCTGCTCATGCCGTGCTGCCCGTGCCCTCTGGCAGCACCGAGCCACACAAATGCAGGGATGATCAGCACACTGTGCTGGCACTCTGAGCATCACTGCCTGCTACCCCACTCCCCTCCATGGCAAGGCACCCTAAAAGGCTCCTCACCCACTGACCAGCTCCACTCCAGCACTGCACACCCTGGTATCACACACGGAGCACACTAACAACAGGGTTTCATCAATCACTATCTCTTCCCCTCTCTCTCTTTTTTTAAAATCACCTTAATGTAAGAAACTTTAGAGAGCTTAACACATACAATAAGGCTTTCATAGCCTCCAGCTTCTACTTGGCACTAATATGTTTTTTACTTTTATATGTTGAAATCAAATTTGTAACTGAATGGGAACAATCAAGATGCTCCTGTGGTTTTCTCCCCTTTGCTAGGCTGATAGGCATCTCATCTGAAGACTTTTTAATAGTGTCCTTTAATGATGTCTACAAAAGCCTCATTAAAGCACTCTACGTAATTTAAGCTAAATAAACTCAGCACAGTTATTTTTGTAATCACATCTTTTTCTTGGAGCCTTTTCCACAAACAATAAAGTGTTCACTGAAAATATGTTACAAAGGAAATGCATAAATCTTCAGCTTATCTGGTGGTATAACGTCCAAAGAGCTAAACCTTTGATCAGCAACAAATTAATTTTCCATTTACACAAAATAGAAGAAGTATTTTCAGGATAACCAACTAACCCTGCAAGTCTGCATGGACATGTGCCTTGGCAGCAGCTCAGGACTCCCTCGCTGCTGCCCTTCTCACTGCCTGACACTGTCAGAGTCGCTGTCACATCAGATGATTTTTATTTTATTTTTTGTCTTCAAACCTGTCTAACAGGGTGTTTCGGGTCAGTGGTTATATGCTGAGGATTTCTTGTCTTAAATCACTGAGTTCTTCTCTGCACTAGTCATGCACTGCCTGGCCCCACCACTAAATCTGTGCTTCCCCCAGGACCAGGGGAATTGACCATCTCCATGCTCAGAGGCGAGTCTTGAGCCAGCCCAGTCCTGGACAAGTGACACAAGCCTGGTTTTTTGCCTCCTTAAACCAGACTGTGCACATTTTCCCTGGCTGCCAGCAGGATTTCAGTGCTTCCCTCACTTTGGCTGGCACCACACGAGCCCCTGCTCCCAGTCATGTGCCACAGGGCTGCAAAACCTCTGGCCAAACTCTCCTGACACCAGCAAAGGTCTGAGATGGCCATGCTTCTACTCCCACCCAGGAGACAGTTGCCTCCTTTTTGCCAACTAAGAGAAAAGCTTCTTGCACCCAAACTGTGTTAGATGCACAGGGAGGTGGTAAATTCAGCACATTTTTGGATCCAGCCAATTCTCTCATATGATGACAGAGGGAATCATGCACTCTGGGTCATGAACAGGAAGAGGCTTTTGCAATGTCTTCAAGTCTTAAATTTCCCAGTGTATCTGCAGACACAGGGAGATCAGATGTGGTCAGGAATGCACCTGGCTCCTCACGTCCCAACAGAGCAATGGGAAGAACAGTGCCCAAATGGGTTTTTATTTATGTATCACACCTGAGAGCAAGAAGTGGCCCTGGATGATACAAAACCAGCTAGTGCCAGCAGCTGGACTATCATGTGGTGTTTTAGTACCCCCCCAAATTCCACAAGACTTCTACAATCAAGTAAACCTTGATTTAAAAAAACCTCTCCAAAATATAGAAAACAATAAAATCCTGAGAAGTGGCATCTCTATTTAAGCTTGGGAGGTTTCCCAGCCCCAGCCCTCTTAGGATCATGGCCCAGTGCCCTTCCTGGAATGCAGAGAGAGGGTCGTCCTGTCTTAGGCAATGGCAAGGTTCCCAGCCTGGCTGTCCCACAGGTTGAAGCTGGATGGAGCTGCAGTGTCCTCCAGACAACCTGGCAACTGCACACACATGACAGGAGATGTTTGCTATTCTTCCCTTTGTTTTAATTAGTAATAACAACTTGTTATCATGGCTCGACATTTGTTCATACTCAGGAATGAATAAATTGCTTCCTTGAATGATATGCTAAGATTACAACAGGCTTTCTATGTTTCTGTTGGTTTTAGTAGCTCATAATAAACCATGAAATTCATTACTCTTGCCACAAGCACCCACGAGATGTGCCAACCAGGGTGTGATTTATACACAGCTCAACTCATGGAAATTAAAAGGTTTTAATGTTGCCTGCAAGAAGTCCAGGGTTTGAAAATTTATACAGCTGAATTACTGAAAAAAAGAAAATTGCGGATGCAAGCCACTGCATTGTTTTATCTGCCTAAGGACTCAACATTAAAGTCAGAGTAAAAATAATTCACTAAATATTAATTAAGTGCGTAATTTCGACAGCCTTTTTAGTGATAAGCCTTCTGGTCTGCAAGTTACTCCATTCTCATCTGTTGTTAACTGCTTGGAAGCTATTAAAAGGATGGTATTTAATAGCAAAACTTCTCTGCTACAATATAATTCGTCAAAGCATTCTCACTGAAAGGAATCACTAGAGAACAGGCCGTGCCTCGCCATCCTTAATGGGAATGGGCTGTCAGTCATACTCCGGTCCCATTGCTCCATGCCGTGTCAAGCCTTGTACATCAAACCCAATACACAAATCGCCAGCTCCATCAAGATCATTAGAGCCGCTCAGCCCGTCAGGGAAAGGTCAGCACGTCACTGCCTGCTCCAAACACAGCATCAATCACAGCCCTCATCAAAGGCGGCCTGCAAACCTGCATCCCTTCCTCCTGCAGCAGCCTGTCATACCCTAAACCTTTTTCTCTTCTTGTAGAACACAGCCAAGCTTTTATCTTATCATCATCTGTAGGGAAATGCAACTCTATGGTCTGCTCTGGGAGCAGGGGGATCAGCGGGAATCAGCACCTGCAGGGAGGGATTAAGACCCTATCAGGAGAGGGCGGCTCAGAAACGTGGCCACTGAGTCCTACACTGGCTCCCTCCTCCACAGGGTCCCACGGTGTCCCCACTCCCCTGGATGGGTCCAGTGCAGGCAGTGTCACAGGAGCATCCCTCCTCTCTGCGCCCGACCCAGACCCACACACCTGGTAACAGTCCTAGGGAAGGCTCAAAGCCTTCCTGGTGGTTTCCATCATAGCCACACTGAGGCACGGCTTGCAGAGAGACCACGTTACCTGCCAGGCTGCCGCTGACCTTCCAGCAGCCGGAGCTTCAGCTCTCGGGCTCCAGGCTTATGCCAGCCCATGAGGGCATCCTGCCCACAGCTCAGGCACCAGGAGGGGTGGAGAAACCCAATTACTGGCAATTAACAGAGGACACCAGCATTATTGAATACTACGGCTCCCACCACCTACTGGTCATTAAATATGATGAAACTACAGGCCATTTCTTCCTCTTTTTTCTCCTACCAAGCTGTGTCAAACACGCAGAATTATGTTCAAAGGGCAAAGCAAAGATGTTTGCTAAACATGAGCAGACTAAATACATCATACATTGCTTTTAGAAGCAATTATTGCTGCTGGAGACTTAGTGAGTCCCATTGTTTTGTGGCTCAGCCAGCTTCTTTGGAATGGGCTGTTCTGCAAAGCCAGCACCCTGTGCCAAGGCATAACCCCTCCCCAGGGAAATAAAAAACAGGTGGGCATCCCAAGGAGTGGCTTTCTTTTTGCTGAGTGTTTAACTCACAGTCTCTCCTTGCAACAGAAGAACAGCAGTTTGGGGGTCAGCTCGGCTGCTGACTGAAGGCAGGGTTAGCCAGGCTCCTGCAGCAGACGGTTAAGGCTATTTCTGGAACACTGTGGATGAGTTAAAGCTGGGAACCTTCCTGTGGTGTGCCCTGACTGGAGGGAATTGCTCCTCTGATCAGTAGTTAGTATGATGGCACTGGTAAAGGGCAAAAAGAAAAAAAA
>WBMY01010935.1:67670-122594 GCA_013397315.1 Donacobius atricapilla
GTATTTAATAGCAAAACTTCTCTGCTACAATATAATTCGTCAAAGCATTCTCACTGAAAGGAATCACTAGAGAACAGGCCGTGCCTCGCCATCCTTAATGGGAATGGGCTGTCAGTCATACTCCGGTCCCATTGCTCCATGCCGTGTCAAGCCTTGTACATCAAACCCAATACACAAATCGCCAGCTCCATCAAGATCATTAGAGCCGCTCAGCCCGTCAGGGAAAGGTCAGCACGTCACTGCCTGCTCCAAACACAGCATCAATCACAGCCCTCATCAAAGGCGGCCTGCAAACCTGCATCCCTTCCTCCTGCAGCAGCCTGTCATACCCTAAACCTTTTTCTCTTCTTGTAGAACACAGCCAAGCTTTTATCTTATCATCATCTGTAGGGAAATGCAACTCTATGGTCTGCTCTGGGAGCAGGGGGATCAGCGGGAATCAGCACCTGCAGGGAGGGATTAAGACCCTATCAGGAGAGGGCGGCTCAGAAACGTGGCCACTGAGTCCTACACTGGCTCCCTCCTCCACAGGGTCCCACGGTGTCCCCACTCCCCTGGATGGGTCCAGTGCAGGCAGTGTCACAGGAGCGTCCCTCCTCTCTGCGCCCGACCCAGACCCACACACCTGGTAACAGTCCTAGGGAAGGCTCAAAGCCTTCCTGGTGGTTTCCATCATAGCCACACTGAGGCACGGCTTGCAGAGAGACCACGTTACCTGCCAGGCTGCCGCTGACCTTCCAGCAGCCGGAGCTTCAGCTCTCGGGCTCCAGGCTTATGCCAGCCCATGAGGGCATCCTGCCCACAGCTCAGGCACCAGGAGGGGTGGAGAAACCCAATTACTGGCAATTAACAGAGGACACCAGCATTATTGAATACTACGGCTCCCACCACCTACTGGTCATTAAATATGATGAAACTACAGGCCATTTCTTCCTCTTTTTTCTCCTACCAAGCTGTGTCAAACACGCAGAATTATGTTCAAAGGGCAAAGCAAAGATGTTTGCTAAACATGAGCAGACTAAATACATCATACATTGCTTTTAGAAGCAATTATTGCTGCTGGAGACTTAGTGAGTCCCATTGTTTTGTGGCTCAGCCAGCTTCTTTGGAATGGGCTGTTCTGCAAAGCCAGCACCCTGTGCCAAGGCATAACCCCTCCCCAGGGAAATAAAAAACAGGTGGGCATCCCAAGGAGTGGCTTTCTTTTTGCTGAGTGTTTAACTCACAGTCTCTCCTTGCAACAAAAGTACAGCAGTTTGGGGGTCAGCTCGGCTGCTGACTGAAGGCAGGGTTAGCCAGGCTCCTGCAGCAGACGGTTAAGGCTATTTCTGGAACACTGTGGATGAGTTAAAGCTGGGAACCTTCCTGTGGTGTGCCCTGACTGGAGGGAATTGCTCTGATCAGTAGTTAGTATGATGGCACTGGTAAAGGGCAAAAAGAAAAAAAAAAAGGAGGAAAAAAAGTCCTCTTCCCTCCATCCCAAACACGCTGGCATGCTCCAGACCAGGGTGGCTCACCTGGCTGAGATTTTTAGAAATATGGAGTTGCAGAGTAAGGGCAACACCTCCCCTTTCCATGGCCTTAATTCAAGGCAAACAGCTTAACCCCCCAACCCCCTTCCCTGTACAAACTGCAATCATTCCCTTGTTCCAGTCCGGAGCGGCGGAGCGAGCGGGAGCACCTCAGGCTCTCTGGGGTAATAAGCATGTCGAACATATCTCAAAGAGATGAGCAACCACGGATGGCCAACGGGGCAGATGGCGGAAGGAGAAGGGAAGCTCACATACCAGCGAGACGACTGTAATTAGTGTAATAAGCAGCGATCGCAGCCCAACAGCTGCCTTTCCCTCCCCGGGGCCTGCTGCACACACCGGCACAAACCATGGCCAAAGATTTTGACACTTGCTGCACTCTGAACACCCTGCTGGGAAAAAAGTTCTGACTTTGCCAGTGAGCAGCGCCCTGTGCTTACAGAAGGGACATGAACCCGGGTTTAGTTTTGGTGTCAACTATGATTTTGTCTGTGACTTTGAACAAAACATTGTTTCCCCTGTGTTGAGGCAAACCTGCCATACGCAACTTTCCGAAGTGCCTGAAGCCTCACAGACAAGCTGTTCTACGCAAAATGGCAAAACATGACAAATACAATTTTTGGTGGGCATATATAACCATCCTCCACTGATGAGTATTTGTCTAATGTCCTTCCCTGATACATCTTTAAACTAAATTCCCTTGAAGCACAACAAAGTTGGCAGTGAGCATATAACACACAAAAAACTATGTTCTTCCACCAGTTTTAGGGGCTAGATCAACATCCAGTCAGCACAAGGGTTGCAAATCTGCTGATGTGACAAGCTACAGGACCTAAATTGCAAAAATATGCTGTGGCTTAGACCCAGACTAATTCTGAATAATTTCTAGTGCTTAAGCTCCAGGAGGGAATGCTCTTCTCACTTCCTTTCTGCTATCCCCTGGTCTAACGGAGGTGGTCAGGGGAAGCAGTCAGATCCTCAGGGGATCTGCATATTTTGGCAGTAGTTAAGGATTCAGTTCCCAATGATTTTCAGTGGGTGTTAAGACACCCAGAAAGTATCTGCTGTGAAGATGTTTGGAGGTGTGAGCTCTAAGCTCTTCAAGCAAGGAACTGTTTCCTGCAGTGCTTAAGAAAATCGAAGTATGAAGACAACAAATAAGGACAAGCTTGGAGAGCAGAAAATGTTTATGTTGAGGAAATTTAACCCCTCATGAAAGGAAGAAGCCCAGGCTGCAGAGGAGAGTTCAGGAATAACTGCAACCAGGAGGTTTGTTGAGTGTTTGATCAGGCAGTGAAAAGTCAGAGGCAAATTAATCAAAGTCATCTATGTGGGGTGCCACAAGGCATCGCTTCATGCACAGTGAAAAACAGGACAAACCAGAGGCTGAGGCCCAGTGAGAAGCTCTCTGTGCTGCATGCCTGGCACAAACCACACCACTGTCCTGACTGCCATCAGGATCTCCCTTCTCTTACAAAGGACAGGGGAAAGGTATCAGGAAGCCAAGAACATGGCTACAGTCAGACCTTTCACTTGCTGCTCTGCTGAATGGTGCCAGTGGAAATCAATGGGGGTTTCAAGTACATAAATGGATCACAGAGACATCCACATTGAATCAATTTGCTAATTAGTAAAGATTAACATTAATTTTATCCAAGAGCAATTCAGGTAAAGGAAGTAATTCTCTTTCTTTACATGTTCCTTTTACACTTGTTAAAAGGAGGACAAAGCTGTCTCCTGATGACAGTTATCCTTACAGGAACTTTTTCTCCACCGAGGGAGGTGCCTGTGAACGCAGCCTGATCTGGGCATGTCAATGCTCTGGCTGGACAGGGCCAGCATCAGGGACCTTCAGCCCTAAATCCCAAATGTGGCAGACCTGTACAACCACTACAGCTTCTGACTCGAGTCTGAGGCCAGTCTTGGGCTCACAGTACTGGTCTAGAACAAGGCATCCTAAAATCTAACACAAGACCCTGTGCCATCTCAAAGGAAAATTTAAACCATCAGGCCGTTACTGCTTCAGACCTTCCATTAACATGGTGGGAAATCTAATACACTTTGCCATGATCCTGTATCTGAGGATGCAATGGCCAGCAAGTAAATGTATTTCAACCATTTAAATAGCTTCATTTAACAAATGTAAGAAACACTTTTGATTTATAGAACCAGAGTAATTTGATACCTTCTATGCTGTTAATGAAGCAAGCACTAATACCATTTTATCATCAGTTCTAATCTTCCTGGCATCATTTCATAACCACAGAAAACTCACTCCGTAACTCGGTACCTACAGCTCATGTTGGATGAGGCCCCTGGCCACAGCTGGTTTCCAGCACTCTGAGAACTCAATCTCTGCTAATCCCAGCCCTTTACATCAACTCAGAGCAATCTAAAAAGGAGACACATGAAGTCACTTAGGCTTATCTCTCTAATTGCCTGCCTGCAAACCAGGGGTTCAGTGTCAGCCACTTGCACTCTCCTAAGACACGGCAGCCAGAAAAATCAGACTTAAAATATTTACCACAAGCATTTTGAGAATGGCAAGTGAAACTACTGAAACCCTGCTTACTGCTGCAACTCCAAATGCAACGCCAGCTATGAGGGACACGTCTGGTAACAAAGCCAGCCTTCATGACTTTCCCTGCTGCAGCCCTTTCCAGCTCTGTGGCTGTGCTACACAGACTCCAATTCTCTGGGCAGGTTTCTTGAACTGCCCAGTGCCGATAGAGTGAAAATGTTAATGAATACTGTCCCATAAATACTTAATGCACATTTTCCTGCGAGTCCTGCTGTGATTAAATAGCCACCTCATTACTCAGTACCATCTTTCTTTCTTTTTTATCTTTGCACAAAATACCAAGAGTTGGAACTATACCCATACAATTGAGCTGCTGGAAACATCCCTGCATAAACCAACACCAACAGGGCAAAATCCAAACACAGACTTCCAAGGAATGTAAAGAGAAATCGAACCCTGTTAAGAGCAAATATTTCCTTTCAGCTACCTCCTCCCAGGATCAGCAGAGGAAAAAAAGCAGAGAGGACAAGCCTGCAATGTATTTTCCTCTTGAGTCTAGCTTATTTGGTTTTACTGTCTTTTTCCCTTGCATTTGGATGTCCTTGTTACAGTGGGGGTTCACTGCAGGTACCCTCCGAATACATGAATCCCTGGGTACCACTCTGGGGCTGGCTGTGCTCTGACACCAACTCCTGAACAGCTGCAACAGAAATTCTGCTTTTCTCCCCCATCTGCGGCTTGGAGGGTGTCCATGATTTGTCCAAGGTTACACAAGCACTCCAGGACAGACGTAAGGGAACATGGATCACCAAGAGGCATTGCTGTGTTGGTGACCGTGGTGTCCAGAGCACAACTGACCACAAGATCCACCATGCCTGCTTGCACAACATCATAGTTTAGGAATAATGACAATAATTTAGGAATCATGATGTAGAAATATCAGGATATTGTTTTCTGGACCATTAGAATTCCCATATTTGAGTCCTTCCCACAAACCCTCAGCTATTTCACAAACCAACCCGAAAGCTGCAATTCCCCTGGGAAACCCAAGACCACAGGAGTAATGCTGAGAGCCCAGAGCCAGCTGGGGTTGGGGGTTTGTGTGTGCTGCCAAACGTGACACGTGGGATTTCCAGCACTGCCATCCAAGCAGGTCCCAGCTGGAGCGAGTGCTGGTGCTGGAGACATGTTTGTGCTGCTCCCCGTGGTTTTGCTTTGCAGGGCGATGCTCTGCCTCTCACATGGGCCACAGGAAACGATTTCTCTAACAGAGGAAAGCTGTACAGTCCAAATTCATGCCAAACGGCTAAAAACGTAGAAGACTCAAAGTCCTAAAGCTTGTGTACGTCAGAACGTTTGGTAATCCCTCCCAAATACATAATTTTTTGGCACAGATGCTTCAATGCAACTGAAGGGCAAGTATTTAGTTCCATTTTAGCTGGGAGAGTCCCAGCTCCTGTCTCTCTGATTTAAATATGGAAGCAGGCTCATTATACAATATGTGTTTCAGCGAGTTCTGCACCAGGGAGAGTGTGAGCTAAGGCTAACGAAGGGAATATCATTAAAGTAATAAACAGTACTAAAGCGGGAACGAATAGGCTGGTTTGCAGAAAGGGCTGCTGCCACACGTATCACAAGGAGTGTCCAAAGAGAAACATTTGAGTCTCTCTGAGATTCAGGAAAAAGCGCAGCAAAGGGTGGCGTGTGGGGAATATCGGTGAGGAACTGGTGCCAGCTGGAGAGGTTGCTTTTGAAGTGCTGCGTGGAGACCCTGGGTGAGCAACACCGTGCCATGTGCCATGCATGGGAAATGTAAATAAAGACCACTGGCAATTAAAAGATAGTTGATCCCCTTCAGAACTGGTCCTGAGACACAACCCCAGCCTCAGACCAGTTAATACACACAAACAGGGCTTTCAAAGGACCACTTCAACTCATTTTGTTTGTCTGCATAACACAGATGCCAGGAGTAAATGTACATCTACATCTCATTTCAAACTCATGCTGCCAGGAGAGCCAGCCCACAAGAAGCACCAGCATCTCCTGGAGTCAGAACCGCGCATGCCAGCACATTTCCACTGCCACCCTTGAAAAGAGAAAAAAAAAGAACTTTTTTCCCCTTCTCTGAGTGAACAAGTAGACTCATTTAAGGTGTAAGTAGATGAAGTAGCTAATTAAGAAAATAACCGATAACTTAAATCAAGATCATTAGAGGAAGCAGCATGTTGCTGCCATTACTTAAATGGTAGCTGAGCAAAAACATGTTCATGCAGCCTGATCAAAACCTACCGTCAGCCTGATCCAAAGGGAGAGCTTCCCAAGTCACCCCACCCCTGGGGGCAAAGCCACTGAGGAAAACACTCAAATCTCCTGCTAATTTCCTACAGTCTGAACATTTAATCATGCCCAGCCAGCACCATAAAAATCCCAAGTGAATGATTCACATGTTGAGAGAAATTCACCATAAGCAGCAGCAGGGTCTTCTGCCCAAAAAGCGGCCCCTGCCTGTTTTTGGCAGCGGGGAGAACAAACCCTCTGCAGAAATGAAGGAAAATACCTTGGCCCATATGAATTTTGCTTCTGGCATCTTGTGCTGACTGTGCTCCTCAGCCAGCTGCTCCCAGGATGGACTCTGGGATTTCTCTACCCGCCCCCAAGGGGTGTTTGCACACCAGTGCCACATCTCTCACTAATTATTCCACCAGTTGCACAGACAAAACATCTGCTGAAGGAGAGAAGGAATCCTAAAGCACACAAATAATTTGCACTGCCTAAACAAAGGCAAATAGAGGATGCTGTTAAACCCCCACCCCCTGCCTAGCAAACAGACCCAGGAGCTCTGCCCACAGGCTGCGGCTTCCTCTGCCTTCTCCAGCAGGAATGAATCCTTGTTTCCAACCAAAACCGCAGTTTGTTACTAACACAGCCTTCCTCTGTTTAATTCTTAAATTATCCTAAAGCAACTGAATTCAGCAAGTTGATTAAGTACTTGAAACACTTTGCTTCCTTCAAAAGAAGCTTTTGTTTTGCCTGAAAGAAAATTGGAGCTTTTCTCCTGAATTCATACTAACAAAGGCATAAGAAATCCAACATCCCAAAGTTAAAATACCCCTTTATCCTGCATTAAACACAGCTGCCAAAGAGCCAAAATCCGCATTCTGTCATTTCACACATATCCTTGCAACAGCTGAGAAGACACACAGCACGTCTCGATACTCAGAGCTGAAGATAAGCTGCAGCCTCCCGCGGGGTTTTTACTCTCCATGGGTTTTAAAGAGAGTGAAAAAGCAGGAGCAGCTCAGGGACTGGCGACAGAAGTCATGTCTGCATCAAGGAAAAGTTTTACTGCGTCCGGATATTAAGTCAAATATTACAGAGGACACAGCACAACCCTGCTCCTGTGCCTGCCCCTGGACTCAGCCTGCAAAGGGAACCCGTGCTCGCAAAGGCAGGCAGGAATCAGAGCTGAAAAAGAAAATTTCCTAATGCAAACACTTGTAGAGCATTAAAGCCACTTACACTTTCCGATGCAGTAAATGGGGCGCGATTACTTACCCCGGCTAAATCGGCATTCAGGGGCCGGAACAGCCCCATGGAACGGGCGAGGGCAGCGGGAAGGAGCGGCGGGACGCGGGCAAGGAGCGGCAGGGACGGGGGCAAGGAGCGGCAGCACGGGGGCAAGGAGAGGCAGGACGGGGGCAAGGAGAGGCAGGACNCCCAAAACCCCCACAACAAACCATTCCCATTCTCAATCTTATTTCACCTCTTTCTCACAAAAAAAGTTTCTTATTTACTTACTCAGAGCAACAGCCATGTGAGAGCATTGAAGAAAGCTGGCAACTCTCACCCTGTATCACCAGATCAAAAACCAGTATGGTAAATATCAGGATGCCAATAAAAGCACCATTTGTAAGAAAGCTTACCAGTGCTCCTGTCACATCTGGGGCAGGACGTATAGCACACATGGAGAACGTTTGAAGAAACCCTCAGCACATGGTTCCTGAAGTTACACTGAATTTCACAAAGCTAACTACTGAATCATAAAGTGCTGCTGCCAGCAGCACAAACTGCCTGGCCGGCCAAAACATACGGTTTGCCTTTTTTTTTCAGCCTGGTGCAGACACTGACTGTAGAGATACGTCTTTCTCTGCTATACACAGACCTAGATGCTTGACCCTGATTGACACTTGGGCTACACCAACTCTGGCAGCAGCTCAGAAAGCACAGGGCTACACCATGGGCAGCTGCAGGCAGCGACCTGGAAACCTGCATTCATCTGCAAACAACCAACAGGCAGGGATAAAAGCCTCTCGTGCAACTGCACATTGCTGCACTCAGTTACAGATGTGCAACCCTGGAGCAGCTCCAGAGCGTGGGCTGGCATCTGGGTGACCTCTGAATGTGCTCACACCGCTCCTGCAAGCGAGGGGGGAGCCAGTGCTCTGCACTCCAGGTGTCCCGGCAGACAGGCAGCAGAATCCAGATGTGGGCAAGCTGCCCCAGCCCCAGCATAGGCTGGGGATTCAATGTGGTCTATTCATGG
Source organism: Donacobius atricapilla (assembly GCA_013397315.1). Taxonomy (NCBI): domain Eukaryota; kingdom Metazoa; phylum Chordata; class Aves; order Passeriformes; family Mimidae; genus Donacobius; species Donacobius atricapilla. The sequence continues at coordinate 76,267 of WBMY01010935.1, forward strand.
AGGAGCGAGCAGGGCTTCCAGGAACACAGAGGGAGCATTTCGGAGGGGTATTCCCATTGCAAATCCAATACGCCTCTTTGCATTCTAACCTCACCACCATTGCAAGCTTTAAATATAGAAGTAATCAAAATGTACACTAAAAGAATAACTTAGAACTTGGCAGTGTTAATCTAAGAACCATCCCACAGGGGAGCAGGACTCAAAGAGCACTGGCAGCCTCCGGGAGGGCTGAGCCTGGTTCTCCAGGAACAAAAGCAGCTTACAAACCAGGTTTGCCACGTGAGAGCCTAATTAGAGACTGAAGCCCACACAGCAAACAGACAGACTACAGAGGAAATTGGAGTCTAATTTACATGGAGAACGATTACTTACTGCAACCAATTAGTGTCAAGCTGACTGACAGACTGCCCAAAATACATTCTCCCCACCCTCCCCTGCAAGTCTGAGTTTTCCCTGCTGTATTATTTTACCTGGGTTGTTCGGTAGGTGAGCAGTAGCGCCTCACCATTAGACAAGGGACTGCAAACAGGGACCTTCTGAGCTTCCTCATAACAAACATGGACTTAAAGCCACCCTTGTGCCACCCGGTGCCAGCCTCAGCTGAGCCAGACTGCTCATCATCAGTGAGCCCTGTAATATACTTTTCCTCCTGGTCTTAAATCCTTGAAAGACATCCTGAAGATCCCAAATTTAATTATTTAGGAAAGGTGCTCTCCTTTTCCTGAACATGTATTCTGCATGGTGACTTTCACATCCCCATTTGCAACCACACAGTAAAACTTCAGGTAAAGGCTGTGTCCACGTAGCCTTTGCAATGTGCTCAGGTTGTGGGTTTTGAGTCCCAACCCAGGTTTGCTGGTCCCTGTCACAGGAAAGCACCACCCCACAGCATCGCTGCTGCTACTCAGGACACTCTGCTCATGAAACAGCCCTTCCTTTCTAAACCAGCCTTTCCTCTCCGGCCATGCTGTTCCCCAAGCTTTGGCAGGACCATTGCTGCTCCCTGGGGAAATAGGGAATCCCACTGCTGCTGGAGGGACAGAGAAACTCCTCCTTGGCTGGCACAGCATAGACTAGGTAGGTGCCCATGGTCCCATCAGTGCCTGTGCTGGGCAAGGACACCACCTTCATTCAGGGCATCTCTCTTCAGCTGAAAGAGCACTACTTCATTATGCTTCTCAAAGTACAAACCTGCTGCTAGTTCTGCATAAAACCTGCCCCTCCTCCCTATCAATTAGGACCCAAACCGATAAACAGACCTTAAAAACTCCTGAAGTGCATGGAACTGACCATTTACCTGCCTTTTACTGTTACAAAAGAAACAACTCATTCCATCATCATTTTTCCCTTCCCAGCACCATACTCATTATTATCAGGACTGACTAATTGCTGTCCTCTCTTCCATGCCCTGGCACCTGTATTTGGAATGCACAATGACAACAGCATTTCAATGCAACTTGCTGGGTTATTCTTCACAAATTCCTAAGTACAGTCTGGCTGAGCAGCCTCTCTGACTACTCATCAGAGAGCTCTTGTGTACACATGCTCAGGCACACAATGACCACATTTTGGATATCTGAGACCAGATAATCAACCCTTCCTTTGAGAAACACCAATATAAAGAATATTTAAAGATTTTATGAGTCTTCTGCGTGGGCAAGATAAACATTTTTTTTTAATCTCTGCAGGCTGCATGGATATATGGCTTTTTAAATGCAAGTTATCCTAAAAAGAAAACTTGGAGGAAATGCTTGGTGAAGTTTATCTAGTAGTTGTTTGGTAATATTTGCGGATAGTCAGGACCTCAGATGGGGTAAAACATCAGCAGGAATCCTTTGAATTTCAGCTTCCTTCCCATCAATGGTGCTGAATCAACTTACACCAGAGAACCCTCATCAAGAGAGGTAACGCAGGATCATTCCACCTGGTTCTCCTTGGGATGCAGACACCAGAAAGGCTGCAAATCCTGGCAGCTCTGGTCTCCCTCTTGGTTAAATTAAAAGTCTCCATTAATTACCAGTTGGATGCAATGAAAATGCATGTGTGCTCATGCTCCTCAGAATTAGGCTGTTAATCTGGTGTTTGTGCTCCTGGAGTTTATCTCTTCCACACCTCCCTTCTCCCCAGGGAACTGCCTTGCTGCCACTTTATCTGCAGCTCTAAGGACAACACACGCTGCTTTGTTTTTAAATTCCCCTCCAGTGCTACCCCTGAACCAAGCTCTTCAGAGACAGAGGCTCCCCCAGCTGTAATTCCCATTAATTCCTCTTATGATTAACAGGTCAGCTCACTCCACCCTGATGGAGTGAGGCTTCGGAAGTCCAACTCTATCAAAATTATCTATGCATAAAAGACAATCATTACAAGAACAAATGCCTCGCTGAGACTTTTATCAGCTGTGTGCTTGCTGCTAGCTGTTGTGCCACTAATTTAGAGAGGCACAGGCTTTAGAGAGAGCGGGGAAGGCTTCAGCCTCATTACTCTGCAGTGGCTCCAGGCACAGGAACCTCTCTTCTGCGCTGGGTGAATGTTGATTGTAAAGCTGTGGAGGCAATCGCTCCTGGAGAGGGACAAGGATAGGTGGGAGCGCAGGGAAATTACAGAAACATTCTTCTGAGTGCATCCCATTAGGGCTGGTGGCAATTACACACGCTGATCAAGGAGGCGGGCTTCCCAGAACCCGCTCTGAAATTACCAGGAGGGGAAGGGAAGGTGAGAGAAAGAAGGAAAAAAGGAAAAAAAACCCCAGGAGTCGCGAAATAACCCTTAACAACGGCCACAGACATCCCCTGGCTGCCTGGGAGCAGGGACAGCAGAGCCACCTCCTCCCTGCAGGCAACCCGTGCTGCTGATCACTCAGGGGAGACCCACAGAGATAAAAGGCTGTAAGGCCAGCTGAAAAATGCTTCTAAAAACGGTAATGGTCTCAGGTCCTTCTAAGCCACCTCAAGCACTGCCAAATCGCTTTTACTTTCCTTTCTGGTGGGTTTTGCTTAGGTTTATACCGATGCACTGCACATCCCTGTGTGCAGGTCAAAATCTGTGTGGATCGACCAGCACACCCACAATACAAGCATCACTGCCGGGCTCTGCAGGTCATTCTTCCTCTCATCTTTCCAATTTTTTCATTAGTTCCACAGTAATAAATGAAGAAACCAACTTAACAACATCTTCCTTTCAATACACACTATTGGGAGTTACTGTAGTAATAAAAACCAGAAGGAAAGGCAAGAATTTTCATTGCAACCACTGTGCAGCCTTGCAGTCCTGACCCTGGAACTCCTGACAATGTGTCACCACACATTATTAAGAAATATTCATATTAAACCCAACTGTAAAGCTCTACGTTCAGCCAATTAAACTGCCTGAGCGGCTGAGCTCTCCTGGAGACCTTTGTACTCTCCTTTTTATTTTTTTATTTAAATGCTCTCTTAGGGAAAGGAATGGCTTCTGCAGAGATGAGCCACCCAGCTCCTTCCAGCCCTGATGTGTGTGTATAAAACGTTCTTGGCTGCTTTCAAGCACTGCACATTAATCTGTGCGATGGAGCCTGTCTCCTTCAGTGTTCCATCATTTCTCTCCGAGGTGAGTGAGACAGAGCTGTTCCACTTGGCATCACATAACCTCCCTGCTCCCTTCCCAGTTTTTTTTGGTTGTTGTTTTTTTCAGGCTTATTTTTTTGGTGTTTGTTTTTTTTTTGTGTGGTTTTTTTTGTGTGTGTGTGTGTGTTTTTTTGTGGTGGTGGTGGTTTTTTTGGGTGGGGGGTGGTGTTGTGTTTGGGGACTTTGTTGTTGTTGGGTTTTTTCTCCCCTTGTTTTGTTTGTTAGTTTTGTTTGGTTTGGGGTTTTGGGGGGGCTTTTTTTGCATTGCCAGAATAGCTCAGAAGCCATCTCCCCTGGCACATCTGGACCTGAAGAAGAATGTATTACTGTAGCAGCCCACAGATATTTGAGACAGCCAGGGTGCTCAGAAAAAGAACCGGAAGATTATGGTTTTAGTACTTCAAATTATGAAAAATACCAGCACTCCCTTCCTGCAGCTTAGGACACAACTTCTTTCTTCTCCAGCTAGTTCTCTGCCTATGTCTTAATCTGGAGAGACTGTTCTTGAGTTAAGGGTTGCTGGAAACAAACCCCAGACAGGTCTTTGAGTAGTGATGACTGGGATTTGTTTGTGAGCAATGGGAGCCCCACTGTCCCACCTCGACATGCTCTTGCACTAATAAATCAAAGCATCTCCCACACACAAAGGCTATCTGATACAAAGCCAAGTATTTTACTAACCCCACTCCTGGGACACGGATTTTCATGCCTGCCTGCCCAAAATTTGCAAACGCAAGGATGCCTGTTGCTCAGGCTCTGCCAGCCAGGCACCTCACTGGCTGCTGGCATGTGCAACCACTACCACAGCCCAAGGACCTTCTGAACTACCCACGTGCCACCAAAGCCCAGACTGGCAAATCACAACATTTCTTCAAGGCTTTATTAAATACTGCAATGTTCTGCAGCTGCAGCCAATAGGGTACCCCCCAGAGGAAGCCTCAGCTGCAGCCTTGTCTGCTGGGGAGTGTAACCTTGGCTGTGCCCCACACAGAAGGGATGCAGTCACCGCTGGCCTGAGTAACTCCCTGCCACGACTTGGGAAGGACAATTCCCTTCTTCATCCAACTCTCATCACCTCAGGAACTGCACTCCATGGAAACACCCAGAGCCTGAGGAATGGAGCAGGTGCTGAGCAGAGAAGGACCACAGACCTCCTTCACACCCAGTGCCAACTGCTTGACCACACCTGGGTTCACCATGAAAGGGATGAGCGGCTCTTCCATGGATGGGGCTTCCCAGGAGGGCAAATGGATGCGAGGGATAAAAGGTGCCTAAGGAGGAATAAGCATCCTAAACCCTGCCAGTTGCTGGTAATCCAGCAGCCGCAGGCATCTGCAGCACATCTCGTGTTTTGGAAGCCGAAATGGGAACACCATGCACTTTCCCTTTTTTCCAAGCATCCCTAAAACCTTGGCTCATGGCATTTCTACAGTGATTAAACACACAGTTCTCAACATTGAAACCCCATAAAAACAAAAATCCATATGGGGAGTGTCCCCATAAACCAGCCAATACCTGCCAGCAGCTGTAATCTTGGTGCCATCAGATCTGCACAATAAATGAGTTCATTTTACTGGGGCAGGGTTTTTCTACAAAACGGAAATCAAAATTGGCTTGTGAAGATGAATGATGCCTGTGAAACTTTTTTGCTGCACTTGATTAAATACACACAACAAACCCATTTTTTTCCTACTTGAACGATAAATTCAGTAGTCTAAAATTAAGCCCAGCAGGGTAAGTAAGATCCTGTATAGATTTCAAACAGATACTATCATTTTTTTCTGAAAACCTGACTGCAATGTATACACATTGAAAAATCACTTAAGTACCTCTGGCACCAAACATAAACACAGGGAAAGCTAAAAATCATGTTGTGTTTTTATCTTGATACATCCTGCACCGCGAAGTACAGCCCTGGTTTGCCATTTCATGATAAACCAACTCGTTGCTTTTGATCACTTCAGTGTGTAACCATGGATGTGAATGTACATTAGTATCACGAAAAGAAAATGGGAAGAAAAAGCCCAATCACAGAAGCACACCAACCTGAACCACATGCTTCCCAACGAAAGGGTATTTGTAGATACCAGAATTACCATTTCTCTTCAAGACAACTGATCCTTTTCATGAAAATGTAAGAAGCCCTAGAGAAATTCTGGTTGATCATTATTAAATGCACAGGCCTTATGCATTTTTTTCTTTTCCAGGAAAATGATTGAAGCTTGGCTTTAGCATAATCCTGGAGATTATTTACAACTTCTGTATTTTTTCCACTGCTGCTGAATAATCAAGGCTCCTTAGAAAACCACTGCCAGAGAAACAGAAGTATTTTTTTTCCCCTTCCTTTCCCCTCTCTTTTACTTGCTTTTATACTTCCTTTCTTGCACAGGAGCAGTGAGGATGTGTTGGAGGTTGGGATTTTTCCTTTTTTTTTCTTTCTCTCAAGGAATTTTGTCCCATTTGTTGCCTAAGAGATGATAAGGACCAGTACTTAAAAGATGTGGTTGGGAGAGGGAAGGGGGTAAAGCATGCATCTGGCTACTCTCTTTGCTAGGGGGGTTCTCTGGGGAGGGGAAGAGACACCATGAGATTTTGGCAAGCAGACATGACAGAAATCCCCGGGGAGCAGCTAGGAAGGGGCAGTGTGCACGCCATCTCAGGCTCCCTCCTCAATCCCCAGCTTCCAGATGTTTGATGAAGGGGAGCTTAGGTTGCCTTTCAAACATTATTTTTTTTCTCAGCGGAAAAACCTAAGAGAGGAAGAAATTGCTCCTCAGAAGACAATGGAATAAGCTGTCTCTCCTCTCTGGAGCAAAGGGCTCCAAAACACTGCTGATTCCCTGAATGTTGGGATGTTTTGGGGAGGGAATCTTACAGGGATGCTTCCAGACAAGCATTTTGTTTTCTGCCTCAGCATTCTTTTTTATTTCCCATCACACAACCTCCCTTCCTCTCCTGCTTCTGCCCTATCCACTCAAATGGCTGTGCACAGGGAATGAAAACAATTAAATACTCCTAAACAGGCAGGGCCGCAACTGGCACTGTAATGAGTTCATTATGCACCTAAATATGCTGTCTAAAAATAAATTACATCCAGGTATAGAGATCTCCTGGCTGCACAGTGCCCAGGGAATTATCTTAATGCAAAATCTCTAACAGCCTGGTTTGGTTTGGTTGTTTCAAAGCAAACCTGGCCTCATCAGGACAATAACAAGGGCATGGCTGATGCGCAGAATCACAAATTCGGGCTGTGCTCAGGTTAAGGGGAAGCCATGAGAGCTGGTGCTCTGCAGGGCCAGCCCCTGTGTTAGAGGCAAGGGTCACCTATCAGGCCACCAGGGCACAGCCAGGCTAAGGGAGCTCAGCTCCACAACCAGATGCCACCACAGGTCAGGACCAACACCTCATGCCACATGTGTGACATGCTTCCTGTCACCTGTGTGGGGACAGACACCGCCAAGGTCTTGCCTAGGAAGGATCCCATCTGGCGAGCAGGCTTGGTTGGAATTACACAGCAGCCTGGGCTGCAGGAGGCTCATTTGTAGTAATTAGAAGCATGATATGGGCACATGGGAGGACATCAAAGGACACTGGTAGTTTTGATGGCACAAGTCTCTTTTTTTAGTGGTCAAGAAGCAAAACCTACCCTGTGCCCTTGAGCTTCTCTTAATAAACCAAAATTATATAGAATTCTTTTTTTGGTGGGGTAACCAGACACGTCACTACAAAACGCACTCCAGGGGAAAATGAAAGGTCAACACTTTTTTTTTAACATGTGCAATTCATAGAATCACTTAGGTTGAAAAGACCTCTAAGATCATCAAGTCCACCCATTAACTAGTACTAGCACATCCACCACTGAACCTTGTTTTGAAGTGCCGCAAGTGACCTGTGCACGCCTGTGCACAGACACACACGCTCCCTGCTCCAATGCACAGCCATATGGGCTGCTTCGCTTCCCCAGTCTCCCAAACTGAATACAAACGAGGCTTCATGTATATTGGAACCTGCAGGAAGCTTAACATTTACTTGGCTTTTATGTAAACACTTACGTGAATTACACAAGTTTCAGCCAAGAGTCTCAGCCCCCCGCTGTGCTGAGCCAGATAATTCATTACAATTAAAAGCAGAGCGGGAGGCAATCAGGCTCACCCGACACTGGGTGGGAATGGATTTGCTCTCCCAAACGGTTTCCAATTTGTCTCCTGGAGGAAACCCCACTGGCATTTGCATGCTGCTCCTGCACCCCAGGGCCAGGCTGTGTGACATGGAGGTGTCCCCTGCGTATAGGGACAGTGAGGCAGCACCTGCTGAAACTCACCTTGCAGGCAGGTGAGCACTGCCCTGGGAACACGTACAACGACATCACACCCTGACAAAAGTACTTCAATAATAACAGTACTGATAATAATATTCAACAAAAAGGCATGTGGATGTTGTTTGGGATATGGTTTAGTGCTGAGCTGACTGTTTTACTCGTGATCTTAAGGGGTCTTTTCCAACCTTAAGGATTTTATAATAAAAGAACCCTCCTGTCACAAGCACATGCATCACCCCAAACAGCAAGGCAGCATCTATTCCCCAGATCTCTGCCTTTCTCACTCAGTATCCATAATATGCTAAGCTATTAAAGCTATCCTATGGAAAGTGCTGTGGCTTACAGTGCTGAAGACAAGTGGTGTTATCATTTGGTATTTCTTCTTTTGTTATTACAGTGCATCTTCCTACATCTCTGAAAATAATCCAATTATTGCTTAGCACTGGTAAGGTCACTGTTGCTTTGAACAGAGATTTGGTTAATACTCTGATTACTTTCAAGCAAATATTGCTGAGACTTGAGCAGAAATTTCAGAGAGATTGAAAATCCATTTAACTGGAAACCACAGATGGGAAAATATTCACACTCTAGTGGATATAAACAACAAAAAGAAGGTATCGTTTCTCTTTCTTATTAAAAAATTATTGGTTTATCTGAAATCAACAGCATAGATATATTCAACTATTAAACAAAATATGATTTCTCATATCATATAACCTTCAAAATACAGCAATCATCGAGTCTTTATTAAATGTTCCCATATGGGCTTCCAAAGTATTGCACTACTTAAGTGCAATATATGGAAAACAGCAAAAGGTTTGTATCACTTGTGGGAATAAAAGAGCTCCTGAAGAAAAGCAGATATCAAAGATCAATCTATAATAAGGAAAGGAAGTTAACATCCCTTACAGCGGTCTTGGAGATAATTTTTCTGCATGGAGCCAACGAGATAACAGCAAAATTATACAAAATACAGATGGTGCCAAGAAAAAGTGTCTATTATAATTCCTTTAGTGCAATTAATCATAGGTTCTTTACTGTCAGACCATCTCCAGGTAATGGCAAAAAAAGGGGAAAAAAATAGCCAACTCTTTTTGTTATTTTTGCTTAAGAAGGAATTAATCATATTGTCACTAGAAGATGCCTTTTCTGACATTGCTTTACTTGAACTGGTCAACTGATTAAAAACCAAAACACAGCAAGGACTTGCTGTCCTTCTGCTGAAAGAGTGGAGAGATGCTCAGAGTAACCCCTGAGTGTCCTGCCAGCTAGGAATGACCCATCTCAGTGATACCACCAGAACACCCAAACATGCGTCCCTGGACGGGGGAAGGATGAAAAATTCCAACAGCTCTGGGGGTGGCCAGGGCTGCCTGACCCATGGGTGGCTCCTCTCCTCCTCGCACCCACACTGTTTGCTGGAGAGTTTCCTCCCAACACCCCCACAACATCTCTTCATCCCACTGCAGGGATCTATACCAGGGCCCAGGCTGAACTCCTGCTCTGCCCTGGTGGGTTTGGCACAGTGACACCCCTATACCCCTCTTTTAGAGCTGCATCTTTTGGGGTTTTTTCCTCCTTACTCCTTCAGCCTCCCGTTTCCAGCACGGCAGGGGGATGCCGCCAGGGCGGGATGCCGCAGTGCTGTGCCAGCAGTGAGGCAGGCAGTGACACGGCCCTGGGGACACAGACGGGTGAGCAGGCACAGCGCTGCACCGTCTCTCTCCTAGGAAACCCGCCCCGCCTGCCTCACATGCGCCAAAATCCCAAGGGGATAGCGAAGAGTGGAAATTGCATCAAGAAAACCTGTTTAAAGTGATACCCCACTGTCATGCAGCAAAGGAAAATTGTGTGCCTCAGCCTTCCAGATGACTCTGTTCCCTCCAGAGAGCTGCCTGCCAGCAAGCTGCCTGCCCAGCCCCAATGAAAGATACGGCAGCACTATCACAAAGCCTAAGCCTGCCTTTGTCCTGCCAGTCTTTGCCTCCTGCCTTCCCATCCCGGCCCAAGAAGGGGACAAAGAAGGTCTGGAGAAGAGGGAACCACTGCAGGGCGGCCACTGCCTAGTAAAGACACCAGGGGAACAGGATGCTCAGGGAATGAGGATGCCCAGGGGATGAGGGAGATCCCAGACACACCAATTCCTCCCTGATGGCTAATGAGTGCCATGGGGCTCCCACTCATCTCCCTGCAGCCAGGAGGCAGCGAGGGATCCTGCACAGGGATTCACGCATGTTTTGCAGCAGGAGGCAATGCTCTCATCCACACACATAACATGTTTTCTATTTTGAACCTCAGCCCCGATGCCTTTCTCCTCGTTGCTTCTTAATGTTTTCCTCATCAATGCCCAAACCCACTCTGCGGCACAGACACCTGCAGGCTTTTAATTGCTCCTGGATTGCCTTGATTAGATGCTTTCAGGGACCTTTGGCTTTTCTCTCAAGAGGTACCCAAGAGACAGGCATAAACTCACAGTGTCAATCCCGTGTGCTGGGCTCTGTTTTCTCTTGTACATACGCAGCAGCCAGGGCTTGGGTCTGCTTACATCATCCATGGGCATCTACAGTGCTATGAAATCAGCATGCAAAGGGTAAAAAATACTGTCTAGCAGCAACTGCACTTCCACTGGGCTAAGGACTCACGCCTCATGGGCTTATTTCTACAAAAACCTAAGTATGTTGCCAACTAATCCCTTCTTTCCTACATAATAACTATATCTCGATTTGATTTTATTTTATTTTTGCAGCTTTTTCTCTGAAAACCTCTTTCTTCAGAGAAAAAGCAGCAGCCTGAAAAACTGAAAACTGACTATTTAAGAATTAAATTGTATTGGTGCCTTAGGAAGAACATGGGCTATTTTAAACACATTAGACAGTTCTCTTAAATATTAGCAAACAGAGGAAGAAAAAACCGCATAGTTTTGTGCTTGTAATGGCACTAAACCCCAGCAGACAGGAAAGCCCATGGGATAGGATTTTTAAAACCATTCTGTGAGCTGCAGAATAACCTCCAGGTTAAAAGTGCATTAAGACAATTATAATCAAAACATCTCTGGCAAGGGTGGATCTCAAATCCCCCTTCAGGGACAGGTTTAACCTCTCAGCAAGTGGACACAACCAAACCACACCACTGTTGTGCTGCTAGTGGCAGGAATAAGTTATCCGGGCCACCTCGCTGGGGCTGGCACTGGCTCAGGGACCCAGGATCTGCTGCTGCAGGATGCAGGCACTGTGGGGGAGCCTGGCATGCCAAGGGAGCCCAGCATGTCAAGATGCTCAGGCTCCTCACGGCATCCCCCTTCCAAAAAGTAGCCTGGGTGAGACAGGCTGAGACCTAAGAAGTGATGGATAGCTCTGAGATAAACGAACAGATGCAGCATCTGAGGAGAGAGCAGGGCAAAATGCAGAGCCAGGTAGCAAGCATTGCCTGTGTCCAGCCTCCATGCTGCCAGGGTTTTCAAGGAAGAAATTAAAAAATAATAATTACAAAACACCCCAAACTCAGCTGGCAGACTGCTTTTACAGACATTTGCACAAACACTGGAGGAATATCCAATATATAGTTGTGTTTAATATTGTACGTTTACAAATAGCACCTGATAGTGCTGACTGGGTAGAGCACTTCCCAAATAAACTTTAGTCAGGAGGACCAAGAGAGGATACACCATAACCTGCTTTCAGCCAGGGCTGTCTAAATGGGAGGAGCCTGGGGAGGCTGCAAGCAGGAGAACAAAACAGTGAGGGTGGATTTAATGCAGAAACCCGAGCTGGCTCATTAGTGTGGAAGCAGCTGTCAAAGAGCTCAGGTCTGCACCAAAGCTCCTACCTTGCCAACTGAGCCCAGCCATTTAACCCCAGAATGAGACTTCACTGGGGCTACCCTGCCACCACGCAGGCCAGGGCAGCTGAAGCAGCCAGCAAACACCATGTATGATGGGATTTCAAAAATCCAGTCCCATAACCAGTTGTGCAGAGCAAATGCACGTTGAAATAATGTCACTCGCAATATCAAGGTTCTCATCAGAGACGAGGATGTCATGAATCACTGCTGAAGCCAAATTTAAAAGGAAATTGATGCCCAGGCATCCCATTTGGTGCTCATATAACATATGGCACATGTGAATTTTATAGCTTTTGTATTAATCTGCCCAGAATGCCATCACTTTGCGAGATTTCATGAAATATTAAAATTGATGAGGATAATTTATTTTACAACTCTCGGCAAAGGCCTTGGGAATGACGAGAACCTCCCTATTAAATTCACTCAGGTTTGTGACTCGCAGCCCTAATATCTAGCATCTGTTTGCCAAGTGAGAGGAAGACATGATGTTTTTCAAGCTGGTTATTTGATGGATTTGCCTGAATTTATTTATTAAGGTTTCTACAATCTATTATCACTGCAGGAAACTGAGAGGGAAGGATGATAGAGTAAAAGCATGTTTATCAAACCACGTGAAATCTACAGAGACATTCAAAACAATTCTCTCTAGCCACTGCAGGAAAGTGTCAGGCATCTTTATTGATAGCCCAACTGTGCATTGCACAGTTGGCTTTCAAAAACCCCACAGAAGACTATGATGTATAAGGACAAAATAGGAAAAGGCTGAATTTTCATGTCTTGTGATGAACAGTGCTAGAGTCATTTCTAAAGGACTCTGCCCACCTGTGTGCAAAACAGTATTTGAGACATCAGCAGGTGGCAAAATGCACGTGTGCCAACGCACAAACCAGGCAGTGACAGACAGCACTGGAAAGCAGCCGGGGCCAAGATATTCCCTGCTATAATGATTACTGTGGAAGAGAGTGGTTTCTGCAATGTGTATCTGGAAGATTCAAAGCCAGCAGCTGCTGGGAACTTTGAACAACCACGGAATTCAATAGTAAATCTCTGATGAATGGTTAACACCTTGCAAATCTTTTCAAGAGCAGGGAATGGTATCGAACTAGTAGCCTGCTGCAAAACTATGCGCGCACAAGATACAAAGTCAATGTTTCGACCAACTAATAATGAGAAAAGAAGGGTTCAGCCCAGGTCCCTTAGTCCAGCCACCTGCCCCAAGGGGTAGGGGAATTGATTGTGTGAGTAATCGTGTGCGTCTTGGACCTTGGCTACGTCTGTGCCTGCAGGAAGAGGCAGCAGGAAGAAATCAAGTGCAGCAGGATATTGTTGTGTGCAACAGCTTTGGCTGTGCTCATGTCTGAAAAAACAGTTAGCAATCCGTGTACCTGAAACAGGTCACGCACCAACTTCTGCAAAGTTTATTATTCTCTTATTTCCTATTGCAAATTGGTTGACTGAAATCCTCCAAGCTTCGCAATCATCCTAATAACACGAACTGAAGGGCATGGGTGGAGACACATCTGCTTAAATGAGCACACAACTGGTAGTTACTGAACGGACATTTATGAAAACTTGAGTCTGTGTCTACGGAGATGTTTCCCATTAAAAAACATCTTGTTAATACCAAATACTCTTGGACTACTTCTCCACAACGTAAAAAATCATGTGCAAGATTACGTTCTACTTCCAAGATGCCATACACATGAACAGCAGAAAACCAATATTCTGAAAAAGGAATTTCACAGTTCATGTTACTGGGCCAAAATAGCTGCACTGCAACCAAACTCACCAACCACACCATCCATGAAAGAGCCAGTATCTGCCCAGCAGCAGCCCACAGTCAGAATCACAACTGATAAGGACAATGATGATGATAAATGAAGTTGGACCAAAAACAACTGGCTCTGAATTACACTTTGATTCTATTACTCCCATCTCCCAAGACACACATGCTCACTATATTGAGAACATATGGTGACATGGTGACACGTGGATTTGAATCTGTTTCAAAGGTATGTGGAGTCACATAAGCAGAGCAGAAGTGTGTGCTTGCTCTAGCCAAGATACTCATTTATTCTTCATATGCATTTATGTGTGGGAATGGGCTCGTCAGTATCGCTGCATGGTTCATCCATAATTAACATCTGGATGCCAAAGAGAATGAAAGCTGTCACAAGATCCAAGTATTCCAAAACTCTGCAAGTTATCTGCATACTTGAATACTAAAGAAATATCCTGACCTGAAAAGGAGACTTTCCATTCCCAGTTAAGCATGTGCTAAATTGTACAGATATATTGGTCCAGGGTGTTGACCCCTTGTCTCAGCTGATGAGGGATGACCTTGCAAGATGGAGTGATCACACAGTAATGCAGAAACAAGAAGAGATTTTGCTTTAACAACTGTTTTCTGGGAAATGATCAAGTGGAATTACAGAATCAAACAATGAACTAGGTTGGAAAAGACCTTTGAGATCACCAAGTCCAACCTATAAGCTAACCTAAAACCTCTTCATCAACCAAACCATGGCACTGAGTGCCACATCCAGTCTTTTTTAAAACATGTCCAGGGACAGTGACCCCACCACCTCCCTGGATAGACAATTCCATAGCCCAATCACTTTCTGTGAAGAAATTTTTTTCTGACATCTAACCTAAACCTCCCCTGGCACAGCTTAAGACTGTCCTCTTATTCTGTCAGTGGTTGCCTGGGAGAAGAGCCCGATCCCCGCCTGGCTACACCCTTCTTTCAGGGAGTTGTGGAGGTCACCCCTGAGTCTCCTTTTCTCCAGGCTGAACAGCCCCAGCTCCCTCAGCCCTTCCTCCCAGGGTTTGTGTTCCAGCCCCTCAGCAGCCTCGCTGCCTCCTCTGGACACGTTCAAACATCTCAATGTCCTTCCTAAACTGAGGGGCCAGAGCTGGACACAGCGCTCAGTGTCCTTCCTAAACTGAGGGGCCAGAGCTGGGCACAGCACTCAGTGTCCTTCCTAAACTGAGGGGCCAGAGCTGGGCACAGCACTCAGTGTCCTTCCTAAACTGAGGGGCCAGAGCTGGGCACAGCACTCAGTGTCCTTCCTAAACTGAGGGGCTGAGCTGGACACAGCACTCAAGGTGGGGCCTCACCAGTGCCATGTACAGAGGAAGAATGACCTCCCTGCTCCTGCTGGCCACACATTCCTGACCCAGGCCAGGAGCAATTGGCCTCCTTGGCCACCAGGGCACTCTGCTGGCTCGTGTCCAGCTGCTGGCACCAGTACCCCCAGGTCCCTTTCCGCCTGGGCACTGTCCAGCCCCTGACCCCAGCCTGTAGTGCTGCAGGGGGCTGTTGTGGCCAAAGTGCAGGACATGGCACTTGGATTTGTTAAACTTCATGTTGGACTCAGCCCACCTATCCAGCCTGTCCAGGTCCCTTTCCCGAGCCTTCCAACCCTCCAACAGATTGACACATGCTCCCAGCTTGGTGTCATCTGCAAATTTTCTGATGGTGGACTCAATGCCCTCATCCAGATCATCAATGAAGATACTGAACAGGACTGGCCCCAGCACAGATCCCTGGAAACAGTGCCATTAAATTAAGGGGAGCTGGCGAGTAAAAAATAGGGAGGGGAGAAAAACCAATACAAAAGAGGTTTTATGCACCATCAAAACATGACAAGGATGCAGATGGCCATGCCTTGATCCCACAAGGGGAGTTTGCTGGAGAAACATCCCCTGAGAGATACCTCAAGTCCCTGTTCATCCCACCCCAGACTGGGGCCCCGTTCTCTCCTCAAGACAGTCACAGTGCTCAGCTGGCTGGGATGCAAAATTTTGACTGGAACCAAAGAATCTTGATTTGGCTTCGCAATTTTGTTTCTGGAAACCCCAGAGCAGCTCTGTTCTTCCCTTTTAGGCAGCCCCATGCTGCTTGTGTATGGTTTCACTGAGTCTCCTTGCTTTTAAAGGTCCATCAGACATAACTAGGATCAGGAACTGGACAACCAAACTTGTAAAAAGTTCTTAAAATACTTGTAATGTTCCTTTAAACATTCACTGTTGTGCTTTACTGGAGGACAACACATGCCCTCTTGTGTGCTGTGATCTCTACCAAAGCAAGTAAAATCCTTGTTTTCTAGGCTTTAACCCATGGCAAACCATTCTGGATCACCACCTTATCATCTGTCCCTAGAAATAAGGAGGCATTTCTCCAAGGCACTACCTTCTCAACTCAACCCCTCTGGGAAACCCCTTGGCAGACTGGCTGGCCTGGGGGTTTTTTTACACTATTTTTTTACAGCTTTTTTCAGAGCACCTGGGCAGAGTTTAGATGCTGACTGACCTGACATCAAACCCTCAGCCACCAGCTCTGCAGTACTAGGGCGTTCAAATCCATGCCATGCAGCAGCAAGGTGGGATTATCTGTGGTATAACTGACCCAGAAGCAGATATGATCCCTGCTCACCTTGGTGAGGTGAGAGGCTGAGGCTGATGGAAAGTTTGCTTTCCAGTAGCCGTCAGAGATGGAGGTGAAGTCATCACGAAGCAGAGGAGCTGTGGTAACTGTGAGGTGAGAAGGAGGATGTACAAGCCCCTATGAATTCTCAGCCATGCTTTTATGCCAAACAATTAGGGATAGACTCCTTTCACCATAAACATGGATCTTGTTTGCAAACAAAACTAATGCCACAGCAGAATCTGCTTTCAGATTGTCATCACGAGTCTGAGATATGTTTTCTCCCCCTGCAAAGAGAAGATTAACCATAGTACTTTTGGCAATTCACATTTCCATTTGTAAGAGCACTACCTTATGAATAAACACAATTATCAACTAGCAAAATCCAAAGTTTCCTACAAGAGGAGTTTCATCAAATGAGGAAAACAAAGCCTCACTTGCTATTAGCAGAAGGATGGTCCATCTTTACCCTCCCAGATGGTCTGGGCATTTGGCATCACAACCACAACACAGTGAGTCAATATACATATTATATATATTACATACGGTATGTATCAGTACTTTGCATCCCCAAAGGCATAGGACTACAGACCACTCACTGACAGCAAAGCTTACGTGGTGCTATTATCCACCTAGTTCATGCTTCCAATCTGCCTAGTGTAACTGTCCTGGGTGATTTAAATAAGAACCGAAAATCTTCCCACAAGACTGAAGCAGCACCATCAAATTTGTAAATACCTTGGGCTCCACAGAAGGATGTTAATGCTAATACAGGGAATCTGATGCAAATGAAAAATACCCCTCATTATAGAGTTTCTCATAATGACAGTGCTCAAATATAACCACCACAGTCTGCTTTTGATTAGAGCAAGCCATTTAGTGCCGCTGTTATTATCTGTTGTTCCTATGGTTCCTTGGGAGCACATCACTCTTCCCAGACAAACACAGAGAGAGGCTCAAAAGCATCGTCACTGAGATAACAAATCCTGATGGATTTCAGCAAGGTCGAGCCCATGCACAGCTCTGCCCTCCTCTCAGTTCCAACAGGGCTTTCCACATGGACCTGACTTCTCTTTTCTCCTTTTTGGAGGAGTGGAGTTCCCTTACACATTGAGCTGCACTGGGAACTTTCCATGTTCTCCTATCCATCAGCAGAAAAAGTTCTCACTTTTATAATATCTGGGAAAAAGTCATTCCCACCTTAAGGAGAATTGTTTGGGGTTCATTTGAATCTGCGTAGTGACACGGATACCAAAAAAAGGGCCCCAGGTGAGCACCTCAAATTAAGCACATGATCCCCATCCAGCTGCCTCCAAGGTATGTCTACATGGCCAGCAGCCAGCGACCCTTCAGCCATCACAGAGGTACCCTTCCTTCAGACTTCTCATCTGAGGCTTATTTTGATTTGGTTTTTATTGTAAGAAAAAACCCAGCAAAACAAAAAACCTCCAGCAATCTGTTGGGTGAGAGGGTTAGAAAATGGGAGTCCAACTTTAATTAGGCTACGGTGGTTATTGGCCCCGTAAGTCCGTATTTTTACATGGCATGCCCAGATTTGTGGCCTGGGTTCGCTGGCATGTGCCTTTGTTTGGCTGCAGGAGGTGACACCAGGCACACAAAAGCAGCTGCACAGCTACAGGGTCAGTTTGTGCAGCATTAATGAGGCAATATAGATGATAAGAAATACATCCAGCGCCTGGATATACCAAATGCTCAGGGGAACTGGGCTCATATTAACAACAAAACAGTGATCTGTTGTGTAGGGATGCAGGTCTGAAAGAATAGTTTCCAGATGGGACTACGCCACTGATAAAGAGAGACAGAAAAAAACCTCTCTTTTTAAATAAAACACAATTAAAAGAATAGTATCTACATATACATTATATCTATAACACATACACATCTTGCTTACATTTTTCCAAGGAGCCTTTATGACAGCTCTCCTATAATTTGTGTCTTTTTTTGTAGCAAGATTTCTCTTTTAAGCATAAGGTATTTTATTGATGCAAAATGGGGCCTTCTACTTTGGAAAAGAATTTGAATGAGAATGGCCACACCTTGCTTTTTCCCCCACCAAATTCTCCCAGGTCTGGATGACTGGGATGGGCTGGGAGGCTGGAGCTCAGACTGCAAGAAAAACAAAGGTAAAGCTGTTTTAATTTTTATAGTACTTCCATGTGCAGTACATAAATCCCTATTCAGGGTAAAGAAACCCATTGTGGAGCTGGAGGGAGTGATAACCAGAGTACAGAGATCTCAATAAATATGTCAAACTATTGAACTGTCAGATTTGGCTCTTTTCTATTTCAAAGGCACCAAACAAACACTTGGAATTAATAAAATATCATTTAGAAAGGCCATATAATAATGAGGCTGGTAATAAATCACGTTAGCAAAGCATCCCAGTACAAACTCATGTGTTAGAGCAACAGATCCTGGGAGTATAACACTATTCTCTCTCCACTCCTCATTATTAAAAACTTGCTTTGTTGCCATCAACGTGCTGTTCTCAAAGTTGTTGAAAAATCTCCTGCTTCTCAGTGATTTTAAAGAAATGTTCACTATGGGTTGAAATTCCCACCCGTAGCTGCTTTGCTGCGGGGCAGGTCACCATGTGCCTGCTCCTCCAGTCTGCCTGGATGCTGGACCACGGGAGGAGAGGATCTAGGACACTGAGTCCCGAAAATATTTCACTTATTGTTACAATTCCACAATTTGATTTCTACTCCACTCCTCACATCTGTTTGCCAAATCCAGCTTTTTGCTTATCCATCTCATTTAAACATTATTTTCCTCTTCAACATAAACAGTTTATCACTGGAGAGCTACTCTACACCAAACGAGGGCTGTGAGAATATTCCACCCTCTTACTTATGTAAATCCTGTTTATTAATGACAGACACAGAGTGCGACACCTGAACCACGGCCTGCGAAACTTTGCACCCACATTTGGCAGAAAATCTGAGAAATGTGGGAAGGTTTGATGGGGTGTAAATCAGAGGGAGCCCCAGCTTGCTACCAGGGAGCTCTTGGAGCTCCGAGCACCTTGCCATGCCGGGCAAGGCTCTTTATGCACCATGAGCCAGCCCTAAATGCGAATCCATTTTCCGCAAGTCCCAAGAGGTTCTAAAAAGACACATTTTTCTGAGTGGAAATGTCTGACTGTGGCAAGGTCAGGACAGCTTTTTGCTTTGTTGTCACCATTTTACCCCACACTTGGAGGGAACCCGGCCAGAGGAATCAAGTGAAATGGCAGTTACAATATTATGGCAAGGGATTTGCATCACAGATCAGCAGCTGATGTGATGAAAACCAATATTCCCCAGTAAAATGGTATTCCCTGAATGACTGACCGGGCAACTCAAACTAGCTTAGTATAGAAAAAGAAAAAAAATTCATAGGCCAAATTATTTAAAATCCTGTCTAACCCTTGTTTACTTCACTAATGACAACAAACTCTTGCACTTTTCATCTGCATTACTTCAGCTGTTTATCAGAATTTCCATAAAGAACTTTCTTCTTTTTCTTATTCCTGTTTACTTCCACTTTCTATGTAGAGATTTCAGACTTCAGCTTTGAACATTAGCTCCATTCTGCTGCTTTCATCTTGCACCAGCAGACTTGCAGCCGACTGAAATAAGGTAACTTCTCCTCTGCTTGCCCCTGGGCAGAGCCCAGGGCAAGGTGCAACTCCCTGGATAAACACCCTGGGAGCCACTTCATTACTGAGGCTGGGTGCGAGCTAATTAATTGACCTTATCTGTTCCTCTGTACTGTACTTACTCAAGGCAGCCCCCCCCAGAAAAGCTGGCTGCCTCGCAGTTACAGCATTCAGATAAGTTCATGAGCCAGAATCACTAAACATGATGCAATTACAAAAATAAGTTGGTGTGGAAAATAAATTTAAAGAGTCCTCGAGAGAAAAAGCACTTCTAGATAAAATGCCTCATAAAAATGCACATAATAGCACCCTGGCTGCAGCACAACCAACAATCCAGGACTGCATTTTATTTCATACTGGGTGAGCTACACCCCAAGACAGATATCTGATTCTGCCTTTCCCATCCAGCCCTGTATCCAAGGATCTGCTCCTGCTTCCCAAGCCACTTTGGACCATACTAAGCACTCAGCCATTGGGAAGACTGACAGGATGGGTCTCTCCTGTTGTACTTCTTACTGTTTCCCAGGGTTTCTTCTGATTTTACTGTCATGTTAATTCTCCTGAAATCCTGTGATAATCGCCCTTAATCCAGCTGTCGGCATCCCAGCATTTGTTACCTTGCATTTAGTCCAAGGAAGGTGTGAAGGTGTTTTATACAGCCCGAGTCACAAACAGATGAGCTTCTAATTGCAGAACTGTTTCTACTTGCAAACCAATTTCCATAAGGGAGATGAGAAAGCCTTTGCACCACCCTGCCCTTTCACATGGTCAGCACATTCTGTTGGCTCTCCTGGCAGCTCACAAAACCACCAAACCACTGTCCACCAGCTTCACTGCCTGCTTGCAGGACTGGACAAGAGAGGACAAGTCTGTTCACCAGGGGCTTCTTCCTTCTTTGGATGTCTCAGGAAATTCAAGTGGTTAAATCTCTAACCTCATCAGAGGGCTCTGGTGAATCATGGCCTCTCACAGTCTGAGGTCATCAACATATGTTCTTAGCTGCAAGACCATCTCTTCAGGACGCTCTGCCCTACGTCCCCAACAGCTGGTGCATGGGCTGAAGGAAGGGCATTGACACACCTTGGGAAAAAAGCCCAGCTGCAAAGCAGGCACCGTACAAACATGTGCCCACGGTGCTTGTAATCATCTCGAGGAGAGAACAAATTTATGGAATCACAGAATTTTTCAGGTCAGAAAATACTTTCAAGATCATCAAGTCCAACCATTAACCCAGCACTGCCAAGCCCACTACTAAACCATATCCCTGAGTGCCTCTTCTACTCTGCTTTTATATACCTTCAGAGATGATGACTCAACCACTTCCCTGGGCAGCCTGTTCAATGCTTGACAATCCTTTTAGTGAACAATTATTTTCTAATATCCAATCTAAACCTCTCCTGGTGCAGCTTTAGGCCATTTCCTCTTGTCCTCTCTCTTGTTGCCTGGGAGAAGAGGCTGACCCTCACTTGGCTACATCCTTTCAGGGAGTTGTAGAGTGATGCAGTTCGTCACACACACACAGACACAGACACACTCGCTTTGATCAGAAGGCATGATCTAAACTAATTTATTAAAAAGGTCTGACTCCACTATATAGTATTTCTACAAAGGCCAGAGATTGGGGGCGAAGGTTGACACCTCTCCCCATCCCATTAGTCAAGACAACTGTCCATCAGCTGTTCATATCTCTAAGAACAAGAATGAAAACTTTCCTTGCAACTAGGAAAACATTGCTTTGTTTACATTATTTAAAGCATGAGAAGAAACCCAAACCATAAAACTGTGAAACAGAGGAGAAGGTTGAAAAAAATCAGGGTGACAGTAGAGAGTGAGCCTCTCTGAGCCACCTTTTCTCCAGGCTGAGCCCTCCCAGCTCACTCACCACTCCTCATAAGGCCTTAGGAGTGCTCCTACCTTTAATTTCTACCATCTAGCATCTTCTGAGATAGTCCAGTGAGCACTGTGAGGAGCCTCACCTTGTTGGAATCAGGATTATGTCTTCTCCTTGCCCTCAGCTCGACAACAGCAGGAAGAGCTGTCAGGGTGCGCAAGGGACACTGATACAGTGACTGTCTGAGCACCACTGCAGCCACATAGGTTGGGCTGATGGGCGATGCCCTGAGGGTCCTGGGGCAGGTGTTGCAGAAGAGCACAAGTTTTGGGATCTCCTGGTAGAGAATCATCCCAGTGCCCCTCCCTAGGCTCCAAGCAATGAGGCAAACTGCCTGAGCTTTTGGGCAGAGCGCTACTCCAGCCTTTGCCAACATGTGCCAGGTGTCATGGCAACTGGTGCACTGAGCTGATGCTGTCCGGCCACAGTTACATCCCTTCATTAGAAAGCCTTTGCCTGGCATTGCCCTCTCTCCCTGTCCTGCCTGCAGGGGAAGACACCTCTTCAGCCATCGCACTGCACGGCCCTTCCAGCCCCTCCTGCCAGCAAAAACGACGGGCTCCCCATCCAGGTGATGGAGCTGGACCTGGCAAACTCTCCACTGCTCTTCTACAATAAACTCCATTCCATGGGGAAAACAGGTGGGTGAGCTGGAGAGGCGATGCTATCCCTTGTATGCAGCATGGCCCCTTCCCTTTGCCTCTCCCCACACGGTGTTTAAGGCAGCTCAGCAAAGCACCCCAGATGGGGCTGGCTCCAACCCACGGTATCCACACAGGACCCTGCCTGGCTGGACTGGCCAGCACCATTTCTGGGGTCTTGGTGTGTGGTCCCCCATCAAGCACCATCTGTCTTGAGTTTAGCACAACAACGCTGCAGCCCCACCAATTAAAACAGGCTGCAGAGTTAAATCCTGAATGAATGCAAAGTTAAGTAAATGATCAGCAGTGAAGATAAATAGCACAGGGATCAGTCTGGCATTGAGGTAGGAGCCAGAGGGGCCGGGACACCACAGAAGGTGATGGCACGGACCCCAAACTGACCCCAGGCAGAGCCAGTCCCCTTCCTGACCCTTAGACTGGTGACAGTGACACCAGGACACCACTCCCTTTCTTTAATGCAGACTTAACTGTTCATTTTCTGCTGCATGACACCTCACTACTACATGCAGTTGAAAATGCAGTTATTATCCAGCCTGCCTGGCATTCCAACCATTCCACGTCATACGTGGGTATGTTCTCGTCATGCCCACGAGAACAGGGTGGGATGCTCCCAGTGCCTGCACACAGCCCCTGCACACGACAGCCTCTTTGAGGCACCGAGCCCCACAGGACCTGCCTGCTGCCCCAGTACTGTATCTGCCAAGGATTTCAGCAGATGCAGGAGCTCTAAGATGCTGTCAGATGAGCAGTTCTGCACCATGCTCCTGGTGCACGGGCTGCCCAGCTCCAGCCCGTGTCCATCCACCCCACGGACATGACAGGATGCACACCCTTGCAATAGCACATTCTACCAATACCATCGAGAAGTCCTGCTGGCTCCAGTGGGAATGGGACCATTTCTTAACCTCGAGGATGCAGGTGGAAGCTACTCAGTGGGGATAGTTTAGATAAGCATCACATAAAATAGTGGAATCCCAGTTCCTGTGCAGAAATGTATCTGCTTGTATTTACCACCCACATACTATTTTATTAAGACATAATCTCAAACAAGAATTGTTGCCATTGCTGAAGTTTGTTTTAACATATGGCCAACTGAGCCTAAGAAAAACATGTAAAATACATTTTAATGTGCTATTCTTGCCTAACAGTTTTTATAATTTTTTTAATGTGCAATATATATTTATACATTCCAAACATTTGGGGAGGTGTATATTAAAAAATTATATCAGTCACAAGTTGACTGTTAAATGAAAAAAGTACTGTGGTTCCTTTGTGTTAGTCCAAAACCACTAGCGTTGCATTAATTTTCAATAGGTAAAAGGTAATTTGTGGCTTCATAAATTCTCTTCAAGACATGGTAATTCTTACCTGGTCACAGCTGTCAGACACTGATAGGCTATACCATGGTGATGGGTTTTTAAAACCAGAGATGGATGTCTTGTGAAAATCCTGATGTATTTAAAAGGCTAAAAAATTCTTTCAGTCCAGAAAAAGCCCAGCTGAAGTCCTGGCTGGGGTTAGCTGCTTTCTCTACAATTCAACAAGACACTGAAACACACACCTAATACTGAGTACAGGAGTCAGTTGTGCTGCCTTCGATAAACCATTTGTGCATGCAACTTTAAGCACGCAATTTGCCACATAATCACAGATATCAGGACCCCATTAACTGAAAACCATTTGCAGAATGAGCATCCTTGGGGTTTCCAGCTCCCTTCTCCCATTTGCACAGAGGTACGGTACAGGCATCCATCCCACTCTTGCAAACAGGGAATGCTGCTTGCCTCCTCACCCCTGAATTACTCTCCCAGGCCTTGAAAGAGTGTCTGGTGGTGCTGATCATCTCCACAAAAGTGAAGTGCAGTAACACATCAAACCACTTGGGCTGGCCTGGACAGAAAGCATTCCCTCCATCCAGGTTGTTCAGAGCCACTCGCTCCCATGGAGGAGCATCCCGATGAGAGACCAGTATGTGCCACCCAGCCAGAGGGATGCTGGAGCCTCAGAGGGTGCAGCCCGTGGAGAAAGACCACAGGGCAGCCCAGGCTTCCCCAGCAAAGCCCCTGAGCTGCTGTGACCCCACCAACACATTCCCACATTGGTCTCTCGTCCATACGATGCAGACCCAACCAAGGGTGGCAATCACAGGATCATTTAGGTTGGAGAAGACCTTTAAGATCACCAACTCCAAGCATAAATTTAACACGAGTCCTGCTCCTTCCATGATGCCATGTAACCAGAACATGCCAGCCGTTCCCAACTCATCAGCGACCACACCCAGGGCTGGAAAAAGTCCCTGTCAAAACCATGGATGAAGTTACAGCTAAACACCTCTTCATCAGTCCCTGCTTCTCATGCTTGAAGGGACATGGCTCTAAATGTTTATCCTCACATGAAAGCCCACTCTGCAGAATTTAACTGGATACATTCTAAAATATCAGCTTTGTTTCTTCACCAGTAAACCAGAAAGCTGCTCTCTCACATGTTTATTTGAAATAGGGATTTAGCAAGTATTAAATGCTCTCCTCTTAGCTACAGTTCCAGGCCAGGATTTAAGTATCTGTGTTAGAAGACAAATTCTAGCATTAAACCACACTAAGCACATTCTAAAAATGGAATAAAATAATCAATTCCATGTGCAAATCTCTGCCCTCCTGGTAACCTTCCTGACCCAAATACAGCCGGTGCTCTGACCGGTATGGGATGGTCCCCTTGCAGTATGATTCAAATAAAGGAAGCCAGAAAGCCAAGGCAGAAAACACTCCCTAATTTTTGCAATTTTCAGCTATTACCGTTAAAGGACAGAGGGTTGGGGAGGATGAACTCTGAGACCACTTGCAAAGGCCACTCTGCACACACGCAGCATTCTTTATGCAGCATTTACATATTGACTCACATCCTGTTTTGCTGTAAATCGTAATATTACTTCACTGCTGTCTGAAAAATGCAAATTCCAGCAGATCTGGCAAAACACTTTAGCCACTGCTTAGCTTACAGTCCGGCAGTTGCTCAATGGGGCTATTCATAAGCCCTCCACAGACTTTAATCCTTTCTGCACCAAGTGGTGCTGAGCTCTTTGCCTGGCTGCAATCTGGAGTTCCCTGCAGGAGATATCTTCACTTCTGCCCTCTGGCTTTATCTCCTCTCTTCGTGCTGCACATGATGCAACAGCCAAAAAACCCAAACCAAACAAACNTGACTGATTTGTTTTCAGTGTTGACCTGAAGGCAGCCATGGGTCAGCACAAGCAGTGGGCAGCAAAGGATGGGATTGCTGATCCCACTCTGGCTCACCATTACAGACACACCAGAACTGTAATTTTCTGTATTTCTAAGATACCACTCATACAGGAAACATTCAAGATTAACCTTACATTAGGTACGGGCTTATCATTTTATGAAATGCATTTTTAATTCCTATTTTTTAAAGAGAAGAAAAAGCAAATCATATAGCTTTTTACATCCAGTGAATCAAACTCCTTATAATTAGGACTGCTGGTTTCCTAGGTAACAAGGATCCAACACTCTTTTACGTGAAGTAAAAATAAAGAATAGCTCCATCCAGCTACTGGTGTGGTGTGGGCACTTTAAGCCAGCGATGGGATGGTGCTGCAGACGTGGTGGAGCTTGGAGCACCCAGGGCAATTCTGCTCTTCTGCCAATGCCACCATACTGGAGGAGGGACACACAGTGGAATGCTGTCTCCAATCCAGCCAAAATCATGGACATGGACAACGTGTAGACAGTGATTTCTCCAGCCTTCCCACTGGTGCCCGTGTCCCCTTGGCCCAGGACTGCACTGCTGCCACCACCCCTCCTTCTGCAAGAGCAGCATTGCCCACACCCCTCCCCAAGGACTACAGCCTCTGTGATGACTTCACCTCTAATAATAACTTCCAGAGCCCCATGGACTCCAGAGGAAAATAAACTCCAGCTACTTTTCCCTTTTACACTCCTCTTATTTTAGGAATTTGATGTGGGTGTAAAAGAAAAAAGACACACCTATCATAGCTGGAAAAAAAGCGCTGTGGGTACGATGTGACTCTGGCAAGCACAAAAGTGAATCACAGGAGGATCTGAACCAAATTCCTAAAGCAGAAATTTGCCTGGACCAGGCTTCCGTAACAGATGTTGCCATTTATATATGTAATTTAAATTTTTCAAATATACAAGGGGAGTGTGTGTGAGTGTATTTGAGTGTGCAAGAGTATGTGAGAGTGTGGCACAGTCATTACACAAAATCACCACTTTGCACCAAGACCTGGGCACCTGGAGAGCTCAGATGCCCCAAAGCCCATCAGTCACTTGTATAAAACGTGAACCTGGTTATTTTCTGGATGGTTTCTCCTTCTTCCTCTGCTTCTGGCAACCCAGAGTCAGAGCCTGTATCGAGAGCAGCTGAAAGGACATGGTCAATGGGACAGCTCCTCTCAGAGACAGCTTGACTCTGTACACCCCATGTAATGTGTAGGAAGTTCCTGGTCTTCCTCTGCCACCAAAGTCTGGGAGATCATTTCCAATAAAAGCACCATGGACGTCTGCAGCCTTCAATATACTGTATTCCACTGCACATGTCAGGTCAGAGTCATTCATGCAGTCAAAAACCCACCTAAGCACAAACCATCTAAGCATCTGAGCTACCGGGATGTCTTTTGAACAAAACAAACCCAATTATTTGCACAACACTGGACAGGGGGTTGTTCACTTCTGAAGAAGAATGCCTGCGATGTTTAAATGATTTCCAAGAAAAACCTTTTCCTTTTTTTGCTTTACATCCAAACACAAAGCTTCTTCCTTATCTATTAGGAATCTTTATTACAGTTAAACTGACGAGAGAATGAGATAGGCAGAGTAAATTTGCAACTGCTGCTATATTATAAGCCAATAGGGAAAGAGATACAACTTGCTTGAGCTTCCAAGTACTGCTTTGAGAAGAAACGTGGCCATCAGTGCAGCTCTGGTGCTGGCAAGGACCTGTGGGCAGCCTGGGAAGATCTTTCCCTCTCCCTCCTATGCCTCCCCACCTGGATGTTGTGACCTTGCTGAAGGAGGTTACCTGGGTTCAGAGTAACCTGAGCAAGATGCTCTCCCCCATGCAGGGACACCAAGCCCTGGACAGTGATGCTGTGGATGCCAGAAGTCCATGCGGGCTCAAAGCATGAGGATAACTTACAGGACAGAAAGGCACCCAGGGACACACAATACCTGGAATTCATCATGGCTCAGAATGTCCCCAGACGGGAAATACTTTTGGTGTAGGAACACACGCAAGAGTCCATCACGCTGCTCTCTCCCCAGCACTGTCATAGACACTCCCAATTACCTGACTCGCCCCCTCCTCTCCACTCTCAGGCTGTGTTCACCTCTGCATTCCAAGAACCAGAGCATCTTGTAAACGACCAAATTAATGTCTGCTTCTATGGTTTTATAGTTGAAAACATAGAAATGCTGCATTTGTCAAGTCACTCCTTTTGCTTCCAGACACTTTGCAGACCTGTTTCCCCACTTCTCCCCGACAAGCTTTGGCCAGTTATGAGCACCAAAGAAGTTTTACCAAGGAAGTTTTTCAACCCAAGCCTAACATGAAATAAAGCTCAGATTCACGGGACATTCTACCTAAACCCAGCAGAGACATAATGTGGCATGAGGCGTTTGCAGAACCCAGTTTGGAAATCCACAGAGGTGCTTAAAAAGACATCTACCCTGATCAAAGTGATTTATATTTTTCACGAGTGAGCAATTTGCTTACTAGGAAAGAGACAAATTTAATTTTTAATTTGATCCCCATCAAAACAATATTTTCTTGTTGCTATGACAGCTGAAAGGAAAACCTCTTCCCTTGGCAAGAGCGAACGCCGCACATCCCCCAGCAGCAGCTCAGGGAGGGAACACAGCCATGTGCATCATTTTTGGCTCTTGGTGGCTTTGATTTGAGGGAATTTTTTACAAGGACATTCTGAAGCCAGGAAGTAGAAAGTGTCTTTGTAGAGACTGAGAGCTACAAAACATGGGAGCCTCATAACGCCTGTGGGACCGTGGACTCTCCAAAGCCCTGCGGATCATTCCAGGGACCCTCTGGGTTTCACACCAGGCTCCTCAGACCAGCTGCCCTTCACCATAACCTAAACTGCACCTCTAATCCAACAATGCTGGGAGGGGAGAAAAAAGACATCTGCTGACCATCAGTAGATATGGCAAGAGTCCAACAACAATAACAGAAAGGGCTTAAATACATAACCGTTCTTTTCCTTCCACTCCTCCTCCATGGCTACCATCCTCACAGTACTGAAGAAGTGCCCTGATGAATAAATATCTTCTTTCCCTTAGCAACAGTTAGCAACACAGGTTTTTTGCCTTGCTCAAAAGAAACACATCTCCAACTAACATAGATGATTTAAATGGCAATAAATATAGGACGTGGGTGTAATCAAAAACTGCTGAAATGCAGATCGCACTTTTTAGCCCGGGTTATTTTAAAGCACGAGCAAAACTGACAATGATCTGTAGAAAGAGCAAGGAGAGGGCTAAAGGAGAAAGGAAAATCACAGCAAGATTTGAGGAGGACAGAGAGATACTATCCATTCCTCCCGAGCAAAGCTGAGGTTTGCCTTCAGCCTTGAGTACAATTTGAGTTTCTGCAGCAGATTTCACTTTTTACAAACTGCAAAGGTCGCATATAGTAAAAAATCTGTTAAATCCATAACCCCAGTGCACAGCAAACATATTCTTTTCACGGCTCTATTCCTTTAACAGTTCATTTAAGATGTCTGCCTTGCATTTTTCCATTTGGTGTTGGAAAAATATTTTCTTTCACCTGGCATAGAGCCCAATTCAACAGAAAAAGAAAGCCCTCCCCGTTTCCATGGGGCCCTGCTATATAAGACATGGGACTGATTTTACCTTTAACCAGGCTACTTTCAGCTCTGCCACCAGTATTTTGGCCCCTTCCCTTTTGCCCAGGCTCTTTTCCTCCCTGTCATTGAGGGGATGAGTTAATCCTTTGCTGGTTCCTTGATGGTACCTACCATCAAAGGCAATTCCCTACTACCACCTCTGCTCCTCTTAGGGTTGTCATCACCACCTCCACCACAATCCATGAGAGCCAACTCCCTGCAGCCCTTTCCATCCCACATGCTCAAGCCTTGGTCTCTAAGAACGCAAAGCTCTACTGCCACCAGCAAAGCATCACAAGACACGGGTCTAGCTGGAGTTTTGGTGACAGCTCCCTGCTATTTCTCCACCAAGTGAAATAATCCTGATTTCCACACACATCCCAACAGGAATCACAGCTGGACCACAGAACACAGCGTGATTTCTGCCCAAAACCAAACAATGCCAAATATCGCTAACTGCAAAGCAAAACCATGGCATTGTCCTGTTGATACGGCACTGCTAAAGGGTAGCCTGAGGGTCCAGCAGCTCCGTGGGAAAAAGCAGAACTTTGGGATGCCTAGCCCCCATGGATACAGGGAGAATGGCAACTGGAGCCACTCAATTCCAACATGTCCTGGTTTTATTTCTCTAGAGAGAAATAAAGTATGTCACAAGTAAAAAAAAAGAGAGAGAAGAGCATTTTGAGTTTTCCAGGATAAAAAACTGGTTGATTTTTTTACTTTTTTGATTTCAAACTGAAGCTGGAGATGGCAGAAGGCACCTCTGCAGCCAAGGAAGCCCAGCTCCCCAGCTGACACTGTGTGGTGTCACATCCCCTTCTTCATTCTGTTCTGTTCCAACAATGAAAACCTGTTAGGTGCTTTTATCTAATTACCTATTGACTTCAGAGAAGCAGCCCCCTGCTCAGTGCTGAAGTGAGGAATGGTTCCCATGTCACACTCTGTCGGGACACTGCGCTGTAACACACGTCACAGGGCTGTGCTGTATTGATTTGTAGCTAAAATGACTCAGTAGAATGATGCCAGCTGTGCTGACTGGGAATTGGGCTGCTACGTAGCTTTATTGTACGTAGATGTCTAAATCCCTAAGCCTGAAGTAAAATAATTTATAAGCTTCAGGTAGAAAAGATCTACTCCCAAATCCTCATAGCTTTTCAATCCTAGTTTCTAACATATTGTACTCTTTCTGCATTTAATGTGCCCTTAAGGTGGGGATTAGGCAGACATTTGATTACATCTTTTATGTTTATGGCAATTCATTCCAAACCTTTACAAACGTTAATTAAATGCTACATTTTTACCTCCTCATCCTGAATTGGGAAAGAACAGCAGAGGAAAATCTGCCCTCAAACAGAATTTACATTTCTAAAGCACCTTTTTCTGCGCAAGCACCTTAGGGCTACTGCATAAAATCATCCTGAGCTGCCTTAAGATGTATCAGCGCAGACATCAAAGCAGCTCTAATACCCAGCCTCACGCAGACCAGCACACAGCTGAGATCACTGCGTCTCCGAGCACGAAATAAAACAGATCCTGCCAAAACCAGCCATCGATCCCCTCAAGAGGTGGCTGTGGGGAAAGTGACAGCAGCAGCCAAGCTCTAGCAGTAAAGCCCAACCTTTGCCTTTGAGAAGGTTCACAGGAAGGGGCCTGGTAGCCCAAAGCACGGCAACTTCATTCAGTCCCACCGCCCCTTGTTTGTGAGCATCCCTGTCCACAAGAGGAGAGAGACATTGTTGTGTTCCCATGGAGCTGAGAGAGAGCTGAGCATTCCCACTGAGGAGATCTCAGCAAAGCCAGCTCTCCAGAACTTGGAATGACCAGATCATCTCCAAAAGTAATCCTCCCCCAACTGTAAAGAATTCCACTGACTGGGAAATGTAATGCCATTTCCTTAAAATCTGGATCTCCTCTTAGGTTGCAGCTGGGGTCACCCCATCCCCGGCTCAGTGAAAGGACACACACCTGCATGCATTGTCTCGGTGGTCATTTTGCAGAGGGACACAACCCCAAATTCATCTCTGCTCAGCATTCAGGACCAAAGACATTGATTTGGAAGCCAAATTTTAATTGCGGGTTGGAAATTGGGAATTTGCAGGCTGTAAATTGGGAATTTGTCCTATTTAAAAGTCTGGATGCAGCAGAAACCATTCTCAGAAGCTGTCAGATCAGAAAGACAGGGAACCTTGTAAGATTAGCTGAGCTCCACAGCTTTGCTCTTTGGGGCCAAGACAGAAGAATGATCTCAAATTTTTATCAGTTAAGAAACTCAAGCCTGGCTTGAACACCACCACATCACTGCAGTCCATTGGAATAAATTCAAACTACATAAGGAGAATACTAAAAAAAGTTTAGCTGAAAATCTCACAGGTTGGCTAGCACCAAGGTCAAAGCTGCAGACACCCCTGTGCAGACATAGAAAACAATGAATCAATAGCAAGGTCCTTATTTTCTGCTTTCCTGCAGCTCTCTACCCGTCCTTTCAATGACACATCCAGTGATGCTGTGCCTCATTTGCTGCCTCTCCATCCTACAGGACTCAGCGCGGCATGGCGAGATGAGATCACCATCTATGGAAGGTGCCACCTGAGCAGGGAGGGCACCCCAGCTCCCTGCGCCACAGCCAGCTTCAAACCTTTTAAACAGCTTGAGGGAAGTGGGATTTAAATCACTGATCACCTTTGCATGTGCCCTCTGTGCTGGGCTGCAATTTCACTCCTTTGGTTGTCATTGCTGGAAGCACTGTGTGTGCACAGAGCATCCCACTCTGCAAACTCACTCACTGCTCACATCCAAACCCAAAAAGCTTCACTTTTCCTGGATCACACAACGGTATTTCCCAGCAATAGCCATGGTCAGGCCAAATTTTGGCCTTCCAGCTGCTGTTGCTGCCATCAAAGAGCATTAAGAAGATGTAAAGCGGTGCTTCACTTTACCTAAAATATCCCACTAAGGCCAGACGAATTTTATTCGAACACTCTTAGCACAGGTCTCGCACTGATGACCACTTTCTTGGTCCCTGGGAAATTCATGACATGACTTCCCTGAGGTCAGGATTTCACTCCAAACTTGGAAGAGTTCAGGTCAAAAGGAAAGTTTTGAGCAGTTGCTGCGTGTGCTCGAAGGAGCAGCTGGAGCAGGAAGCCAGTGTTAAACAGCACTTGCAGCCCTGCAAAATTTTACAAGACACAACCCTCACATTAGAGGATCCATTTCTTTCTTCATAAAATATATTGGGCCTTTCCACAAGCTCCTTTTATTGGTCCATTTGGCTACTCACTCCTTTTATGAACTACTCAAGCTCCTGGATCATCTGGAAAAGCCAAGGGAGAGGTGGAGCTGAACCACAACGATGTGCTAGCCATTGCTAACAACCCTCTCTGCTACCAGGGCTCAGGCGTTGTGTGCCAGCACACAGGGCAGCTGGATTTCATCCCCTGAAAGGAAGCATGCAGCATCTTTTTAACCCATTTCTTATCACTGCCCACAAGATTTTGGAGTCCCAGAGTGGAGGTAAATCCCCCAAACCCAGGTGCCTTTACGCCTCTCACTTCATACCCAAATCCACTTAGCAGCAAACAAGCAGTTAAGACTGGGATTTTTTTTTTTTTAACCAGCCTCCAACATCTCTTCCATGGGGGTCCTTTTAATTGAGCTGGTTAAAGAGCAAGCTTGCATGGAGGTCCACATGCTAACATAACAACATATTTTAACTGTGTATTTAAATAGTTTCATTTCTATTGACACTGGCTAAGGTGAGTTCTAAGGCTTCCTGGTCTGCAGCACTAGGCTGAACAATTCACAAGTGCAGCTTTCCAAGCTCTGCATTGCCACATCTCTGCTAACAACAAAACATTTCACAACCACTGTTTCCCAAGGAGACCGCTACCTGGGGCACTCTGTGCTAAGTCCGGTGCTTTGTGGCATGGTCAGCACTGAAAAAACACCAGCAAAGCCCTTCAAGAAAGGAAAAGCCAAGCAGCAGGAGCAGATATGTGCCTGGCTCTACACATGTGCTCCTGCCCAAAAACCTGTAGCCAGCAGAGTAGAACCAGGGTCCCGTGCACCAGGCTGTGGCGCTGCAATTTGCTTTTCGTCCCAATCCCAGAACTGCAACAGTTCATTTCCAGTAGCCTCCTCCCAGTACTTCCCAGCCCACCAGCAGAGGCAGGAGCATCTAGCTGGTGGTAGCAGCACCATGTGGTTCTCACAGCCCCAAAACCACGCAACCCAGAAATAATGGGACAAAACACCCCAATCTCAGAGCCAAGCTCCAGTGACACCTCCAGAAAAGTAATTATCCAGGCACAATGATATAACAGCATCTTTATCCTAATGAGAAGGTGCTTTGCAGCACATGGGCCAGCTTGCATCCCTGAAATTACTTACGTCTGTCATGTCTGAGCTGTACCAAGCCCTTGTGAAATAACCAGCCAAGAGTGAACACTGCTTGCGACAATCCCACAGAGAGGCTGTTTTAAGCCATGTAACAAGGAGCTCTGCTGCCCTCCCAAATAGCAGGAGCTACTTCAGAAAAAAACCTTACTATTGTAATCTTGGATTACTCCCTACCACCCAAATCCATCTCATCATAATTAGCACCCATTATTATAAAGCCCCTCTGGCATTTCCATATTTCTCTGATCATTACACTCCACAGATACTGTGCAGCAAAATCCACCCAGCTGTGTATTTTGCATAAACTGGTTATCTTGAACCACATGCCCTCTTCATTCTTGTTACCAGGCCCATATTTTATACAACAGCGTTGACACTTCCAGCCTCTTGCAGGAGCCCTGCTTTGTGAGATTTAGATTAAGCCCAACGCAAGCAGCTCTGTGGGGGAGACAGGAGGAAATCTGAATTCCTCTTGAATTAATTATTAAAATCTGAAAATTCAGCATGGCATCATATGGTTTTACCATGAAACACATCACCCAAAGCATGGCACAAAATCCAGCTGCCCAGAATACTTTGACAGCACTACAATGCAGCCAAAAGGTGACCAAGGACTTTGCTTTGGAGTTCTTTATTCCCTCTTAAAAGAAAAACACAAGGTGCTCTACGAGTTATACTAGAAACACACCTTGGCAATACCTTGGCAGTGTCTGAGCAATTAGCTAAAGGGAAACAAAAATGAAAAAAGTCCATTTTTGTTGGAAAAAATTTATTACAGAAGGTGAGGTGGCCCCAGTCTCTGTGATCATCTCCGGACAATGAAGCACACACCTCTGTACCTCCAGGATGGGGTCCCTCTCCTAGCAAGCAGGTGCTTCATCTTCCAACTAACAATGCTCCAAGCCAGCATCCAGCCCTTCCACAGCATCCTTGGGGCTAGTGCTGCTTCCTGCTCCAGGCACAAACCTCAGTATTTGACATTTCCTTACACAGATAACTTCTCCAGTAAGGATATGAACAATCTCAGGGACTTTCGCAAGAGCCTCGTAACTCCACAAGCTTTGGTGCTGCCAGGAACGAGACCTCAGCACTGCAAACTCCAGCACAGAAGCCCCAGGCCACCAGATCTGCTGCTTTTCTAGACAGAAGGACTCTTAATTCCGCACCCTCCAATATTATCCATCTTTCAAGATCTTTCCTTTGCCTCCTAGGCTGTCACCAGACTCTATGCCTTCAAGAAGATGAAGATTGCAACCCTTCACTAGCCAGGGCCTCTTCATTTTCTCCTCTCAGCACACTTCAGTCACCTCTGAAGTTCAGCATAACAGCAGGCAGAGCATTAATCAACACAACATGTGCTTCACCTAACTTCAGCAACCACTACGAATATTTAAGTTTTACATTATGTGCTGGGATTATTTTTATATATACGCCACCCTGTGTCTTTTTATATACACACTCACACCCCTACATAAGCAAATACACACACAGAGTATTTCATTTTTGCAAACTATAATTTAAGCACAGGGATTCTTTTCCCCTTCGGGCAGCTGGAGCAGCAGCTGAGTAGTACAGCAGTGATGCCGAGTGCCCTCTGCTGTACATGAGACAAACACTTCTTTGTTTAAAAATCTTCCTTAAATACTTACAACTTTTCTTAGGAAAATATTTATTAACTTTATATTTGATCATTTTGAGCGCAACATGCAATAATGATGCACTATATTTCTCCTGTCAGACTGAAAGATTCATGTCTCTTCCAAGTTCCATCAGCAGAAAGTAAATAAGTCTGGGCTGGAATTGCACAGGGTCCAATGTGAAAATGTTTTATTTATACACTTGAAAATGACAAAGGGAGATCAGAACAAACAATATAGCTTTATTATTCAGGCATTTATCAGATAGCCTTCACACTTCAGCAAATCGCACATCTATTAGAGGTACAAGCTGAAACTGTCACGTGGCAATGTGAAATCATTTTTCTATTGTAAAGCAGCATAGTTCCTGCTACTGGAAGGAAAGATAATATTAAAACATATTCAAATATATGTATTTCAAACTGCTACACCTTGTAATAAATTATGCACTCGATATTAAAAATCCAAGCTACGCTGCACAAACCTGACTTTACAATATTAACTTTTATTGTCTTCTCACGTCCCAGTTCTTCTCATATCTGACATTTAAAGGGGCTGCACTTTAGACATGTGGCCTTTATGGCACCAAACACAGATAATATGTCCCAGCCACAGCACTGTGATGAGTGCTCCCACTGTCTGAGAGGTGAGAAGAGAAAGGGAATCAACCTTATCCCCATTCTGCTGCTACTTCTTCAAATGTGTAATTTCAAGCAAAAGTCTGACTCTGATAGAGTTGGGGTTTGGCAAAAAGAGGGATTAAACCACCTGCTACAAGTCAGGGCATGACAGGGGACATGAAGCCCAGCAGCACCTCTGCACACAGCTCTACCTCCACCCAAGGCAGGTGGGCCAAAGAGCAGCGAGGTCTTTCTCCACAGAGCAAACCCTGCTATGATGAGCACCCAACAGCCTGGAGGGATCAGTGCAGCACTGTCTGCTACATGAGCATCAAAATCCCAGTTACTGGCACCGCAATGTATTTTCTCCCTCACTGTGTCACGCTCCCACAGAAGGAGACATCTTTTTTTAACCTGTCTCTGTGCAGTACCTCAGCTCTGCAAGCAGGGCCCATCTGCTCCACAGAGCTCCGTGAGGACACCTCCACACTGCCCTTGGAGGGTAGGAGGGGGACAGGGGGGTCCAAGCACCCTTGGGTGCTGGCTTGAGGTGCCCAAGCCCCCAGGTACTCTCCCACAGCCACCCTGTCCCCGTCGGGTGAAAGAGCTGGCTGTCCATCAGCACAGTCACACCAGAACAACTGGTTCCTCATCCCTTCCAGTGACTCACTGCAAAACCTCTCAATTTCCAGCATTTGTATTCACTTCACAGCTTGGATTTCCTAGAGGAGGCACTACCCAGGGAAACAAGCCTCCTCTTACACCCTCCTCTAAATGTGTCCACATGAAGCTGATCAAAAATATTCCAGATTATTTTTTTAAACAAAATCTTTTACCAGTGTTTTTTTTTCCTGCCAACAAAACGCTGTGGTTTTTTATAACTTCTCATCTTGCTCTTCTCAGGGATTCTTGTCCTAGATTCCCTGTCTTGGTTGAAGGCCAACCATCACTAGCTGAGCCAGAGGGAATATAAAAGCATCTTTCTAAGACGCTATAGAAAAGAAAAAGAATTGGACCCTGTGAGACAATTCGCTTTTATGCCTTGGGTATTTAAGGATCAAACACACATTTGTGAGCTGACACCAGGTAAAGAGGTGGCTTTGAGACTTTATGGCACCTAAAGAAGCCTCTCAAAGCATCTTTTTACCAACTAGAGCAAAGGAGAAAACAAGGAGCAGTGACACAACCCCCAGTGTGGCTGCCAAACCCTTGGGCTCACAGGCCACTCCTGGTGACACCAGGGGCACTTGCAACCATTGCTCCACTTGCACAGCAAACAGATGAAGGCAGGGAAACAGGAACCACCCAAGACATGCTGAGGAGGTTTCCTATGGTTACTGCTGCCATGGAAATATTTTTTTGTTGGCTTGATCTAAGTAATCTCTGGCTCCTTGGCTGCAGTATGCTTCCTGCAAGGTTGGGTTGGATCCTTAGACCTTCACCCTGCTGCTGGAATGCGAATGCACTGAGCAGCCGTCACCCTCAAGCTGGTCCAGGAGCATCTCAAACCTAAACTGCTTGAGCTTTCCTCTGGACTCACCGAAGCCTGTGACTTGGTTTCAAAGAGGAGGAAAGAAAGTGGAGGGAGGGGAAAAGACATCCTCTACTAATTGCTCACAGCTGTGTCCGAGCAGCTCCCACTTCAGCTGCCAGGAGCTGCAGGCTCGTGCTCTCCCCAACAGGCTCCAGAGCAACAGAAACCCCTCACAGGGAGAGGGACTCTCCATCCATCCGCAGAGCTCCGCATAACGATTTCAATAATTATACACCCCCCTTATCAGCAAAAGCAGCCATTATGGGTTTTATCACCTCAGCGGCAGAATCCACACAAGGGCGATGGATAGCAGATGAAATATTTGCTGCAATGGCTGAGTACAAAGTATCTCCCTCCGCATGAGAATAACAATTGTCACACTGAGCTCTCCAAGTGATAAGCTCTGGTACCAGGGTCCGGTGAAGAGCAGAGCCACACGTGGGAAGAAACAGCCTCTCCAGCAGCAGAGAGGAGCACCCTGAGTTTTCTGTACACCTCCTGGCCCAAGCACTGGGGAACTGAGAAAGGTTCTGGCCATTGGGGCTGCACTGATGCACGTCTGGGGTCTGGAAGCGTGAGAAAAACGTTCTTTACAGCCATGCTCATGAGGCTTACCCTGAGATTAGTTTTCCTCACATCAGACAATTCTGCTAATGTTACAAATTCCTCCAACATTAGATAGTGACCGCAGAGATGCTACAAGCACAGAAGAGTCCAGCTTTCCACCACCACGGCTGGGAGATTATTCATTGGAGAAAAAAAGCAAATAACCAAATGAGCACCACAAACTGCAAAGCCAGCTGCCAAAAGTCTCAGCTGATACTATCGGCCATCCTTAAACTCGGTGACAGACTTACAAGCCAGACAATGAAAATGCAATTCATTGTTTGAAGAGTGACTCACTGGTGTAATAAGGATGGATTACTGGGTGGGTGGGGAGGGGAGAATGTCTTTGAAAAAGTCTAAAAGACTGCAGATAGACTTTTTAAAGGCAAACAGAAAACGAACAAAAGCAAAGAAAAACTCTTGAAAACACTGAACAGGCTCTCGAGGCGAGAGCAACAAAGAGGAGGGCAGCGCTCAGTGGGCGTCAGGCAAAGAGCCGCGCCGGCCGCTCCAGCGCGGATCCCGGGTTCCAGCCTTCATCCCACCGAAGCGGTGGCTGGCAGCTTTTTCTTTCATGCCACATCACGCTGGTGACAAAGGCCTGCTGCAAGCCCTCTATTAAAGCAGCAGGAGTTTTCCTGCCCCGCGCAGCGCAGCACTCCGGGCTCCAGCGGGACACATCCCGCGGGTCCGTGCGCTCCCTGTGCAGCCAGCCAGGAGCGCCGGCAGGGCAGGAAACCTCAGAAAGGGGAGAAGGATGCGGACAGCAGGGATGGCAGCTCAGCTTTGCATGTCACTGGACCAGGGCAACTCTTCATCTCCCACCTCCTCCCTCTCATCAGCTCAGAAGAGGTTTCAACAAGCGATTTAACCCGTTTCCCTGGGCTTGGGTGGGTGCACAGGGACCTCAGGACCTTACACATCCAGCAGCACGGAGCTGTTAAATCAGTTCAGCACGTCCCACTACATCACAGCCTGTGCAGCTCCCAAATCCATGACTGCAGCCTCCAGCACCAACAGCGGTCTGCCTCCAGGAGATCCCAGTGCAAGCCAATCCATCCTGCATCCAACTTTTGTGGCTCTCTCGGGCAAATCCATCTCGAAAGGCTCCAGGAGGGAACTTTGCTTTGTCCGTGTCCAGCAGCGCAGCCTCGTGGCTGAGGCACCAGGAAAGTACCCAGCAGCCAAATTCTGCCTTCGGGATGGCAAAGCCCACTTGGGGGTCATACCAGGCAGGTAACAGTCTACTCTGCTTGCCAAGAAACAGTTGTAGTCATTTTCCAAAAAAATTTAGTGAAAAAAAAACCCGACCAAATTTTAAAATTATTTGTTTAGAAGTAAAATGTTACACAAACTCGGAATTCAGTGTGTCTGCTCTGCAGACAGCTGTCCATCATCAGTGTAATTCACCATCACACCAGAAACAGAATAAACCCCACAAAGTCAGCCCAAATCCTGCAACAGCTTATAAGTGTTTTTTCACACCATTCATAAAAATAGAATCGCATAAGGCCACTTCAAAACAGACAGAAAACCTACCCACACTGCCCATTCCCTAGGAGAAATTCTGCTTTTCTGGCTTTTGCTGGCAGCTCAGTGGCAATGGAGCTGGGCAGGGCAGCTCCAGTTAGAGCAGCTGCAGAGCAGGGCTCTGTGCTCAGCTGAAATTCAATCAACAAGTGTCCAAACTCCTTTGAGCTCTTGCAATACAATCCTGAGTGGCTTGTAAAGGACTTCAAACAGGCTCCCTGGGCTTGCCCGGAAACAAGTACATACCTCACCTGCTCTTTTGTACATCGCATACAAAAAATTAAAGAATTTATTTTAGGCTTTTTGCCAGGGACAACACTGCCTCTGACACTGTAATGCCCTGGTAACGTGGATACTGTGTCTCCCAGCCAACACAAACAGGATACCTTATCAGTCTTGCCTGTTTCAAGTGCTGTTTCAGCAGCAGGGCACAAAGAAATGGAACCCACAAGTCAGAAAAATGGCTGAGTATTCCTTAAATGCAACTGTGCACTCAACATTTAGGAAAAAAAGTTGTCCCAGGGCAGGACAAAGGCAGGACAAAGTTGATATCTACACCACAATCCATCCAAACCCCCATCCCAATGGCCCAGCTGCCCCTTGGTAGAGCTGCTGTTGGAACAGCGAGAGCAGCACAAGCCATCACTCATTACCCCTGCGCTCCCTAGTACCACAGGGGTGGAAAAGCCCCCCAAAAAGTAGACCTGATTTTCCAAACACTTACACAAGTGTTTAATCGCTCAGGTGTAAGAAAAGAGGACAGCTGAAGTGATTGATGCCAAGCCAAGTGCATCCCCCTGAGCACACAGCAGCCACCCCACCAAACCACCCTGGGCACGGGGGCTGAAGGGCACTGACTGCCACTGAAAAACCTGGCAGGGAATGGCTTCTCCTTTCTGAACCTGTGACCAGATAAGCACACAAAAATAAATTAAAAACAAGCTAATGATACCAACCGCTTTGTGAAAGGCTTTAAAATCAGCAAACAAAACCAACCTTTGATTTTTTTTCCTTTTTTGCATCCCCTCTGCCAGGGTGACAGTATCTTTGGGAAGCAGGTGACTCCTGCCCACCCCTAGGGACAGGCACAGGTCCTCTAAGGATAGCAGCACCCTTAGCCCTCTACAGTACCTTAGGGACTCACTTCAGGAGTGCTGTGATGGATCTGCACTGGGCTAGACCTGCACCAGCTGCATTTTGCCCATTTCAGCAGCTTCCCAACTGCACAATGATGAATTTTCTAAAACCTTCTAGGGCAGCACAATTCACCGTGGCAGTGATAGGATCATCAGCCTATTCAAGATAAGGTATTGCTATTCTCACATCTCCAAATCCTTTCAAATAAACATGCAAGGAAGTGCAGAATATCTGAATCCTAAAGAAGAGAGGCACAAAGCCTGTTATTCATGCAAGGGAAAAGCTGGGAGTGTGTGTGTGCAGGAGACATAACCTATGAAAAATGCTGAAAACATATGGAAGCAATAATCTGTACCTTTTTTTTTTTTTTTTGGAAGTAGAAGCAAAATGCTTCAGAATTCAGTGTTATTCATTCATGAGCTGTGTTACAAATATTATTGTTTCTGCTCTCTGGATGAAGAACTAGGCATCAAACCGGAGACCCAAAGGTACCCAGGGATGTATACAGGAGCCTGCTGTGGTGTACTCCCATGGGCAGGATCAGAGCAGTAGGAATGCAGATAAAGGCTACAAACACACAGAATTTCTCATTGCTTTTGCACAGCAATCTCCAGACCACTGGGCACTGAACAAACACACAAAGAAAACAAACATCCACTGCCACCAGCAACTCCCTGTCTACAGTCAACAAGGCAGAGAAGGGACTTGCAAAGCAACTTGTGCACCACCACCCAACAATACCAAACACCACAGGGCTTCTGGTCCCCCACCTCATTTTGGGTCACTGTCCCATGACACATCTTTTCTGTCCCATGACACATCTTTTCTGTCCCATGACACATCTTTTCTGTCCCATGACATCTCTTGTCCTTGTCCATAGGTTTTTGTCATCCAGTGGTCAATCACAACCCTTCGGGCTGATCACCTGGGATCTCCAGGCAGATCTCTCCTGAGAAGATGAAAAGTTTGTCTTTGCAGATGCTCCCTGATCCAACAAAGCCAGATGAGATCAGACTTCAGTGGGACTGACTGCAGTTGATTATAGCAAGATGCTGAGTTATGGAAATAAATAAATAAATGCTCTAAACAACTGTAATGGAGCAAAAATTGTTAATATGGAATATTACTGAATACTACATCGGGTCACATAAATTTGTCCTGGGTGGCAAGGGCCAGGCACTGTGTGCTGTACAAACACACACCACTGATATTAAGAGCACGATGTGTGACAGCGATGCATGAAGAGAAGCAGATCTCTTCCCTGGCAAAATGTGATTCCAAGGGACAAAGACTACATGATGTGTGCAAGGGAAAAGATGCTCCAAGAAAAGATGTAAGACAATGTCACACTGAAATGAAAACCCTGGCAAACCAGTCTTCTCTTTATGTCATGTTTATTACTGCTTTTCAAATGCTTCTGCAAACCAGAAGAATAACTATGGCAACAAAGACTTCTCCAAAGGTTCTCTGACTCTATTTTTAAAATTGTCTTCTCTGTCACAGCATCCAAATTCCTTCTCTCAGAAACCAGCCGTATCCCACTGCCTCTGCAGGCTTTGCAAACCAGGTGGTGCATCCCCCCTTCCTCACACCAAAGCTCAAATACCATCCTGAGACTTGGCTGTCCTGCATCTATGTTTTCAGCCGGTGGGGTTTGGAGAAGGCAGAGAGCAGGGAACAGCAAGGTCTGTTGAACTGCAAGAGTATTTTGCAGCACTGTCTCAAGAAGCAAACAAACCATGGCTCCGTGTGCTAAACACATGCCAATCTCCAGCACGAAGGAGCCACTATTTTAACTGCGGCACTAAGGCTGCAATTTTACTCCACCCAGAGAAAATCTGAAATTAGCTCTTCACAGTAAGCTTAACAGCAGCAAAAGCCAACCATTTGTCACCTTTAAGGTTTGCATATTCACACTAATTGCACCGGTACTAGGTTATAAATTCCCTTCCCTGATCCTGGACCACCTCCCTCGAAGGCTTTTCTCTGCAAGACATTATGCAAAAGACACTCCTAATGGCTATTCATTCACCAAACTCCAGTGACAGCTTTATTTAATGCCAAAGCTTGTTAACAAGCTGAATGGCACACAGTTTAATGTAATGCAGATCTGATTAGAAAACAGCAACCAGGCTCCTAAGGAGTTCAATTTTTATTGAATTTGATTTCCCTTTTTCCACACAAAGCCACTTTTATTAATGAGGATTTGGTTACACCATTTCCATCTTCCCAACTGGAGCCCACACAGATGAACTCAGTCCTTTTGCACTTTGCTGACAAACCGCCACAGCAGAAAGCGATGAGAGGAGAGGAAGGAGTCATTTTTTCTGCTCAGGGCATGAGAAATTCAGGGTTTTACTGGTTATAGTTTGATAGCTGTGTCTTCACGGACTTCGTGCTCAAGGAGGGTGGAATTCAATCTTCAGCCTTCTCAGACAAACCATTTACTTTTGCCTCTTTGGGGCTAAAGGATTTCAAACTAAAAATTGAATTTCTGCCTTACAACAAGAGGCAGAGATCTGTGGCGTGCAGAAGAGAGCTCTGAGGGAGTAAGATGTAGGCTCTAGTTTAGCTCAGGTGTTTTCAATTCCTTGCTTCTACCAGATTAGCATTAAATATACTGCCACTGCTACAGGATAATTCACCCACTACCTTGAATGTGGGATTATAATTTCAGAGCAAAATTTTGAAGATTCAAAAACAAACTTCAAAACCCAAGGACGTTATTTAATTATTTAACAATCCCCTTTCATCTCCCTTTTGCACATGACCTGCAGTACAGAAACTAGGCTTATTCTGAAAGCAGTTCTGCAGAATATAATTTATTTTCAAGAGATCTCCCCATCTCAGGAAGCATGCTTCTGCTTCCAGGAATGATAAATTCAACCAACACTCAGCCATCTCTGGGAAGAGTGGCTTTTAAGGCAACAAACAAGCACAGAAATCTTCATTGTCTAACAAAGCAATCTGCCTGCTTGAGGGAGTGCCTGCACAGATCACACCTAAAATCACAGATAAGTAGAAAATACACAGTCCAGCATGATTAGGTATAAACAATGCCTGTCTCAGCAATGGTTTCAGTGTCTGCACGTTTATAAATTCTGTC
The DNA here is from genome assembly GCA_013397315.1 of Donacobius atricapilla. Classification (NCBI taxonomy): domain Eukaryota; kingdom Metazoa; phylum Chordata; class Aves; order Passeriformes; family Mimidae; genus Donacobius; species Donacobius atricapilla. Next base: position 120,130 of record WBMY01010935.1, read on the forward strand.
TCCCTAAAGTGTTATCACCACTCTGCATCTTTGAAGCAAAAAACATCCCATTTACACTTATCAGCAAAACTCTGCTGTCAAAAGATTATAAAAAGCCTAACAAATCTCTACTGGTCAACTGATCTGGATTTATACCCCTAATCTGAGGATCTCCTTGCAGACCCTTATTTTCTTTCAATCTCATTCTGCATGTCCAGGTGAGCAGCCCCACCACTCATGCACAGAGGGCACAGGCTCCTCAGCATGTTTTCAGCCTACTGTGAATAATTTGCCTGCTTACCTATTCCTGGCATTAATAGACCACTGGCTAGTAAAAAATGAACACATTTCCTCTCTATTGTGTTCTGGCAAATAGGCTGCCTTTATTTGGTTTAATTGCGTAATTACTCTTACATCAAGGCAATTAAATGGGATTGTCTGCAGGAGGGCTCTCAGCTCACCGAGTCTGGAGTAAGGTCTAACCTGCTCAGTGGGATGCAAACCCGGAGCACACTGGCTGCAATGCCTCTGGGGACGGACCCCACCCATTCCCAAAGGGTCCCCATCCTTCTCCTGCCCCGAGGGACATAACCACTTCTTTCCTGAGAAAAAGCCGCTGGAAGAATTCTCACTGTTTTAGCGAAAATCCTCTCCCATGTCTGGGGTTCTTCAGCAGAGGAGATGGTTATGTGTACACCTGGCAGGCTGGAGGGTCCTGCACATGGGGTTTGGCAGGATCTGGCACAGAGGCACAGTGTGCCAATGCAGAGGGCGCAGTCTGAAAAGCGCTGCAACATCCCTCTCATCTGACACTCCCCAGGTACCTGTCTGCCCCTTCTGCTGGGTCGTTTGGCCTCTGGTGGGATGCTATCAAAATCCACTTAATTCTTCAAAAGCTACTGTACAGTTGTACCCTCTGACACAACGAAACATGAAGCACAGCACCCCACAAGTCCTTGGAGCAGGGGAGAAATACTGTTGGTGACCACGGCTTTTCCTCTTGTCCTGCATTCGAAAGTTCTCCTTGACACTTTTAAGTATTACAAAGTGGCTCTGCAGTGAGACAGGAAGAAACCCGGGACAGCCGGAGGACCACGGCGAGCCCCACCTGCTGTCGTGCATCCCTCAGGGCAGACCTCAGCCTATGGAACCTGCCCCACCCCACCCTGGGGCGAATGCCAAAGGGAGCGATGATTTGCAAGGCTAAACATTAAGACACTCAACAAGAATATATCAATCCCTTTCCTTGCTCTGAATCCAAGCTTTAATCTGGTGAGACACAGCTCTGAGAAGTAGGGCAGAGGCTGGGAGGAAGGCCAAGCATGGCAGACGCTGGAAAAAAAAAGGATATACCCTGAAAAATAAGGTTAAAAGGGCGCCAAGGGCTCCCTGGCCTACTAAGACTGTGTAGAGCTCCCAGAGCCCACAGCCCAGATTTAATATCACCAAGTCCCAGATCGCCCATCAGCAGGAACTCATTTCAAGGCAGCAGAACATGGGGAGGGGAGAAGGCGCTGACCCAGGAGAAGGCCAGGGCTTGGCTGTGCTTAGCAGGCACCGGCAACTGTCAGGTTTGTAAAGAGACAGAACAGAAAGAGCCAAAAATACTTGTTCATTCCTACACACCCCCCTCCATTTCAACAGCCAAATCTCTGCTTGGCATCACCGACGGGTTAAAACCAGTCACAGGGGAGGCAGGAGTTTCATGCAGCGGTTTGGTGCACACCGCCAGAACCCCTTCAGCCCCATTTTTCCCTCCCCTTTCCACCCCACCCCAGCCAGGGTGTCCCTGACAGGTGAGGGCGGCTTCAGCCCCCGGCACGACCCGGAGCAGCAGGACGAGCTCCTGCCCGCAGGAAGCTGCGAGTTGGTAATTACCAAACCAGTTACCCCAGTCCCGCATCTGGATCCTGCTGCGCCCCGCACCGGCGGCGGCCACAGGCCCGGCTGTGTGGGGCCCGGCTGTGTGGGGCCCGGCTGCCCCCCCCGTATCCCCAGAACCCCCCACCGTGGGTGGGCAGCGCTTCGGGCTCCCACGGGCACCCCGGATGCGCACGGAACGGGGCGGGCGCCGCACAACCCAGCTCAGGGAGAGCCGCGATGGGAGCCGGCGCGGGGGGCACGGCGGCCAGGGGCCGGGGATGAGCGGGGGTCTCGCCGGGCCTTACCTCCACTTGTGCAGGGCGAAGCCGGGGCACTGGTCCCCGCAGGTGTTGCAGGGCTGGCCCCGCTCCGGCTCCCCCGACGCCGTCAGCTGCAAGGAACAGCACAGTCAGCGCGGGCTGCGGGACGAGGGGGACGGGACCGGCCACCCGGGGGGTAAGGAAAGGGGCACGCCCGGGGGAAAGGCAGCGGCACGGCGGGGAAAGGGCAGGGGAAGGGCTGGGGCGGGGGCGCACCCCAAGCGAGCGGCACACGGCGCCGGGGCGCAGCCGGAGCGGGCGGCGGGACGGAGCCACAGGTTGGAGCGGGGCGGTGGACGAGAG
>WBMY01010935.1:122839-211714 GCA_013397315.1 Donacobius atricapilla
CCTGGGATCCATGGGGCTGTGTGCCTGGGATCTGTAGGGCCGGGAGCCTGGGATCCGTGGGGCTGGGAGCCTGGGATCCGTGGGGCTGTGTGCCTGGGATCTGTGGGGCTGGGAGCCTGGGATCCATGGGGCTGTGTGCCTGGGATCCACGGGGCTGTGTGCCTGGGATCCGTGGGGCTGGGAACCTGGGATCCATGGGGCTGTGTGCCTGGGATCTGTAGGGCCGGGAGCCTGGGATCCGTGGGGCTGGGAGCCTGGGATCCATGGGGCTGGGAACCTGGGATCCATGGGGCTGTGTGCCTGGGATCCATGGGGCTGTGTGCCTGGGATCTGTGGGGCTGGGAGCTGTGATCCTGGTATCTGTGGGGGTGCCCATGCGTCAGCCCACTCTTGTCATATTTCCAGTGCACAAAAAGCAATGCCCACAGCCAACAACCACACCGTGCCCTGGGTTTGCAATCGAACAGCACAACTGGTGCAAGGCAGAGCAAAATGAACTGTGGGGAGAGGAGGAGCAGCAAACGCTTCACAAAGCACAGGGCTCCTTGGAAACTCTTCCCCAGTGGGGCTGGAGCAGCCTCGCCATTAGCATTTCACTGCTTCACCCAGGGTTGTGGTTGTTTGCAGATCCTGTCAGCTCCTTCTCCTCCTTCCCTGCCTCTTTGTTCCCTTGCCTTGCTGCCTCACAGCTGGTTAAAATGGTAACCCTTTGATAATTTCTTTTTTTCCTTTAATCGGTTCTCATTTTTGTTAATTCTTCTCTTGTATCTTCTTCCCTGGGAGGCTGAAATGAGGCTGGGAGCTGTGTAGCCGAGCTGGCCTTTTGAAGAGTCTCAGGCAAAAAGTTTTGGGGAGATTTTCACTTTTTCCTGCCATAAATACTGTGCTTCCTTAAAAAAACAAAACAAATCCAAAACCAAAAACATATAAAACAAGCAAACCCAACCCAAGGAAAAAAACTCCACATACAGAATTTTATCACAGAGAAAATTTCCTTTTTCACAGGCTTTCTTCATGGCACTGGGAAAATATTGAATGCTCCCTGTGGTTGCTATTTTTACCTCCAAGCTTCCCTGTTTTCCTCCCTTCTGCTAAATTTCCTCATCATTTCCCTTCTTGATTTCTCTCCCAGTTTCCAACCCATACAGTGGTGCATGAATATATTATAAACTCCCAAGGGAAGAGGTGATCTCTCCAAGCATACATTTCATCACAGAGTAGGCAACTGGTTGCAGACTGGGGTTTGACCTCATATTGAAACATCTCTACCTACAGCCTTTATCCAATGTCGAATACATTATCAGGGTGCTGAGTTACTGTTATCTCTACAGAAGGACAGTGGGATTTCAGGGAATGGGTGTCATGCAAGGGAGGGCCTGAAAAGCTCCAGCACTTTGGGTGTCTTGCATAAGATTCAGAATATTTAAAGCTCCAATTAAAACTGCTGAAATAAAGGCAGTATTGGATACAGGACTTATAACAAGATTCAGCGTGCTGTGGGAAATGCTTTAAAGGTGACCTGCAAATCCTCTTTAATTGCTCTGCTGTTGCAAGAGATGCTGTGTGCCCTCAATAACAGGGCTGGTGAGGACATCTGCTATGAGTTTAAAACAGCAAATGTAAGTCAAAATTGGAGGATAAATTCCTTGGAGGTGTGGCTGTTCTGAATCACAGCTCCAGTCTTCTGATGAAGATGCAGGTCCTAAATTGCCACCTAAAACAAGGCTGGCTGGTCTCCTCCCTCCATCCCAAGCTGTCCATGAAGCTACCAAACTTCCCTGTCACCCTGCATGCTTGCATCCTCCAGGCTCATGCCAGCAGATACTGCAGGCACAGGGGGTGGCACAAGCAAAAGGCAGGAGAGGCTCTGAGCATCAAGGCTTGCATCAGCATGGTCAGAAGAGGGAAGATGAGGGCTCAGCCTGGGAATGCAGAAGATGCAGATAAGAGGGGTGAGGGGTGCTCACTGCTTTTGCTCTGCTGTGCCTGCAGAGGGTTCTGGGGAAATCAGGTCCACACAGAGCCAGAAAAACGTTCAGGTAGCACAGACCCCAGTGCAGTCAGGTCCTTAAGAACTCCTGGTCACTGGAATATCTCATGGGAGCAGCAATTTCTCTCTGGTCTGAGACATCCAGGGTAAATGAAGGGCTATTTGGGAGGACTCCATCCACTTTTAGGGATGCTCAGATGCTCCATCTCCATAAGGAAACAGCCAGGCCAGAACATCATCGCTGGGATGCATTTGGGAAAGGGAGGGGATACATTATCTCATTGGCCTGGATGCTCCTCTTTCCTCCCCCAGAAAAGCTGCCAAGAGTAAAGATCTCTCAGGAAATAAACTCCCACTCCCTTCTTCTCACCATGTGCAAAGGGGATGATGCACCATCCTGGCTTGGCTGGGTGGGCAGGGGACAGCAACACAGCTCCTGCCCTACCTGTGCTACCATGAGAGCTGCTTCAAAGGGAGATTTTGCATTATTATTTTTATAGACATGGAGATCTTCCTCTTGAGTGGAGGCAGACTCAGCTTGGAGGTGGAGGGTGTCAGATACTGCTGTCAAATAGGCTCAGAAACAGACACACATGTATAATACATGCTAGACAGTTTGTCTGACAAATTATTGTTTCTGCTGTCACTTAAATTGTTCCATACGTCATCTTCTCCTCCCATTTCTGTTTCAATCAAACCTGCCTAGAGATGACTCTTCTTTCAGCCCTTCTCATGACTAAACCAGTTTAAAACCCAAATTGCTCCATTCACGCACTGTGAGTTGGACCCATTTCCCTTTTGAAGTTGTGGATGGCCAAGAGGAGGGAAATGACAGGGATGCTCTTTGCTTGCTCCTCCCTGTTGTACCTGATACTACAGAAATAATTATGCTGAAAATCAAAGAGCTCAGGGAAAGGAAAAATACAGCTCCTGTGTTAGCTTTTGGTCATGAGGTAGGCGGAACAGGGACTGGCACGGGATAGATCTGTGCAGAAGAGCAGCCCAGGATGCAGGGCAGAGCTGTCATTAGGGCTTTGTTTTCCTGGTGACCTCCATCCCTTGTGGGACACCAGCATGTGCAATAGCAGCAGTGATTGTGTCCAAGCCCTGCTGGCAGTCCTTGCCGTCCTGGAAGAGGAGCTGCAGGTCCACAGCAGAAGCTGCAACCAGGGGATAGGAAATAGGGGAACAACTTGTGCCACCAAAGACCATGGAAAGTCTGCCTCCAGCTCTGGTCCAGCAATTCTGGATGGGAGTTAGCTGGCAGACAAAACAGTTTTGTGTGTGAAGCCAGGAAAATTTGCTAGTCTTTCCAGGAAAGTGCCCCCGGCTCTTCTATCCTGCAAACCATGCCTCATGTCAGGAAATCACCTCCAAAATACTCACATGCAGGAAGCTCTCAGCATCTCCCCATCAGCTCTGACACCCCTGTGCCTCTCACAGTCCAGCCTGACCATCAGCACCAAGGCAGGGGTAGCACCAATAGAAAGCCCTGGGTGAGGCAGAAAGCAGCTCTCATTTTGATGCTGGACCCATCCATTTCTCCCCTCTGTGATGTCAAGGTGAATTTGGCTGTTACATACCGAGTCAGTCCCCTTGTGGTTCCTCCTGCCAGCAGCCTGTGCAGGTGAATTACAGCTCAACATGAATCCTGTCTCCATCTAGTACCCCAAAGGTAATGAATGTCTGACTGTTATTAGGAAGTTATTGTCTGAAGCCTTTCAAACAGCAAAAGGAGGGCTTAAAAATACCTCTAAGTGTCACAGCTGCTGAAGGAGTGTGCTGGGGACGAGGCATCTAATTTGCTACATCGTTCCTCCACCAAGCCTCCTTCTTCCTGGGTAAACGTGCCCCCATGAGGGTCTTTTAGGAGTTCTCAGTGTTTCCGCTCATTCCAGCTCCAAGATCTGCAATTACTGCAGGCAGAAAAGGCTGTGCATAAACCCCAGTTTGAGGTGGGGATATGGAATTTCAGTCTGTGCTGTGCATAACAGGAACCCAGGCTGGGATGAATCATGCTATGTTACTTCAGTTTTGAATTTTTTTTGCACTGCGTAGGATTTTCTGGGGAATATTCCATCAGGCACGTAATGGTCAGATTCACTCTGAACGTTTATTACACGGTTGCTTTGTAGAACACACACTTCAAATGTCACAAATGGCAACATAGTGGGCTTAGCAACTTAACAAACCCTTCTACAAGTTCTGTAGATCACCACAGTTCTACAAGTTCTGTAGATCATTCTGAGTGCTCTTTATCACAGCCATTTGACTACTACATTTTTGGTTAGATTTCTGTTCTGAGGTATTTTGATTAAAGCAGTACTGAGTAATTTCACCTTTTTTCTTTCATCAATACACTCATTTGTAAATATCCCAGGAATTTTTTTTGTGTCCTCCCACCCAGGAATGCAAATGGCCATTATGTACTCCCCAAGGTATCTCCAAATAACCCTTCTCCTTTTAACCTTAGGATTTTATTGTGTTAGTTGCTAGGTAACTGAGTAAGATTTATAGCCATCTATTGTTAATTTTGAAGGCGGTCTTCAATTTCCCTGTAAATAGCATTTGGGAGTTGGAGTCCACACCAATAAAAACTTGGAGCCCAGTCCCACTCTGTGGAGAGGAGCACCTGCTATGAAAAGCAGGGCCAAGTGGATACATAAAACTTACCCTCTCAAAAAGGGACTTGCCCCTCTCTGACTGGGCAGGCTGGGCATTGCTGAGGTGTTCGAGGGACCCTGGCCTCTGATGCCAGCGTGGCAGAGTGTCACAGGCCCCCTTCCCTCCCTCCTGCTCCTTTTCAACACCTCTCCTCATCCTTCAGGCTGTTGCTCCCTGAAATGAAAAGACAGTGCTTCAGCTTTTCCCAGAACTGTATTTCTCTGCTGTCAAGATCAAGAGTCCCTCAGCACAGCTCTCCCAGCCTCTCTGACAAAGAGGGGTGGGAGATGGCCCCGGTTCACGTCGTTGCTTAATGCCTTTCAATTTGAGGCTAAACAAAGCAATCAGGTGGGACTCTGCCAATTTGCACACAACATCCTTGCACTATAGCAACAAGTAATTTTCTACTGCCCCTCCTTGCTCCCTGGAGCTCTCTTAGGTGCAGCAGAGTTATTTGCTTTAGACTGTAAATTCACACTTCTGCCATGCTACTTTGACTTTTCAGGACCATTTATGAAGATGAGGAAAAACAAACCAATTTAGGGTTACTGGCAAGAGGCAGGTGCCAGCAGGCACGGCAGGAGGTTAGCTAGCAGGAGTGAAGCCATCCTGCCCTTCCCTTGCCACAGCTCTGGAAGTGTCACAGATGTCCTGCAATCCCTCACATTAATTGTTCATTTGCCACCCTGCAGGTGTAAAGGTCTTTTACTCATGTTTTTAAAGCTGTTTTATTGTCTCTTTTGATTGGGAGAAAAAGAAAAGTCTTTTACTTACCGTTTTACAGGGTTGAAACCTGCTTATTAATAGGGGAGAGAAATGCCTAGCAAAACCAGGCTGCTAGTGGTAGCTCAGATCATGAGAAATTAGGTATCTGGTCAAAGGGAAAAATCAGAAAACTTTGTCAGTGGCCCTGAGATGCCAGAAACTGTTTCTTTTCTGGACACCAGTGTTCACAGTTTTTATACAGGTGCTATTTTTGCCTGCTGGAGCCACCAGTTCTTTACCAAGGCAAACAGCCCAGGACACACCTGCTGTCAAAAGCTTCTGATTCTCCAGGTTAAATGCTGTCATGCATTTAAGTTCTTGAAAGGCCGAAGCCATTGGGAATGATCAGATGGGGAAATGCCATCAGTGAAATCTGAATTCCAGTCGTACCTCGAAAGCTTCACATACCACTTGCACAATGTGGAGGAAAGCTGAAGAGGAGGATACACTCAGGTTATCTTGGGCCACAGCCTCTCCAGGGCAGGCAGGCAGCTCTCAGGGGTTATTCCAGGTGAGCTCTGCACCAGCACAAGGCACACCCACTGCATTTTTCCACACAGAGAAGGATGAAGCTGTCGGTGTTGACAAGAGCTGTTGAAATGTCTTGAGGACACCCCACTTTATGCAATTCAGTCAGCAGAATTTAGAAATACCTCTAAAAAGTGGATCTGAAGGGTATCACCTCTCCATTTGCCCTACCTGAATGGAGCAGCAGCTCAACTGACAGTCAGCAGAGTGATCTGCTGGGGTTTCCTTAGATCACCTGTACCACGGATCTGGGTGGACTGTCCCTGAGACACATGGATTTGAGGAGACATGGCATGCTCAGGGATATCCTGGGAGGGGAACAGTGAAGGAGAGACAGCACAGTGTTTGAGCAGCTGAGGCCCAGCACAGGTAAGAAGAAAGGCCATTGCCTCCTGCTCCCATAGACAAGGCTCCGACTCACCATGCTGCTCCTGTGCTGCCAGGAACAAACCTCCATGGTCACTGCTGCCCTACATCTCCTTTCAACAGCTCATGGTTTGTTATTCTAGGTCTCAGTTGTTTGCCAGTTCAGCTATGCTGCATTTTCTGCCACCAGTGTGTACCTGCATGTTCTAAGCTCTGGCAAGGCGTCAGGCTCAGTAGGAAGTGCAGAACTGCATGCTCCCACCACTGCGCATGAGGATCCCGCTCCCAAGGGCTACTCCAACCTGGGACCAAGCTGAGAAACTTCGCCTGGGAAGCGCAAGCCATGCACGAGGCCACAGCTCCAGCCTCTGGCAGCATCTGGTACCTGCTTGCATCCTCTGCTGCAGGCGGCCTCGCTCGCACCTGCCGGCGGGGGCTTGGAGACACCGCTTGTATTTACTGCTGCTTGTATTTGCCAGTAACAGCAACTAACCTGGACATGTCTGTTCTTGCCAGTGAGTTTGCAGGGAGCCATTCCCACTTCCCTGCTCCCGGGAGCGGGAGCAATGAAAGCGTTTCACAGCCAATGCTTCTTTCAGTGCGTGGCTGGGGAAGGCAGGCAGCGAGCAGTGAATAGCTTCAAAGAGGAAGGTCAGCAAGCCAGAGAGGATGGATTAGAAAAGGACAATGCAGAAAAGACCTGATTAATTTAATTGCTCATCTGAAATGTAGTCGCAGACTAAAGAAGGATGAAGAAATTATAAGCATATGAATGGAGCCAAGTAATGATTTTAAGAGAGAATATCAGAGCCCTGCCTCCCCCTGCACCCTCTGCCCCACATACAAAGGGTTTTGTATTCAGAGATTACTCCAGACTGCTGGCTCTTCTCCTCACACTGTCTCTTCAGAAATGGAGACACTGACTACCAACACATGTTTAATTAGCTGCAGCTTGATCTTGCTGCTGGCGGCTCAGACTGATCATTAGAGCCAGGCATGTGCCAAGGCCTGTGAGGAGATGTAATGTGGAAACCATTCTGCTCCCAGCAGAACGGAGGTTTTCCTGCTGGAAATGGATTGATGGGCATGGCCTCAGCTTCTGCACTTCATATCCTGCCTTGAAGGACCTGGATCAGCATCACAAAGGAGAAATGCATTTCTACATCCCCTTGCTTAAAACGGTACCTACATCAGATCTTGTACTTACAGTCAACAGATCACATTTCCAAACACTTCAGAACCTATATTTATAACTAGAGACAGGCAGAAGTAATTTCATGGAAAATGTCACAATTGTGGTTGTTTGTTTGTTTGTTTATTCAACTGGAACAAACAAACAAATGAGACCTCCCCAGGAAATATAATATAAAAGGCATTTGGGTTAGGTCAAAATACTAATTTTTTTTTTCCCCCTGAAATCTGTGCCTTATATTTGCTAATATTAAATAGCTGAAAAATTAAGCCAACTTTGAAGCGGAAATTCAGACTCTTCTGTGAAGGCTGAAAATAACTTCTTAGCATTCTTCATCTCGCTATTGCAAAGAGAGGTCAGAAACTTGTCAACTAAATCTGCTTCTGGAAGGCTACAATTCCAATTGCTTGGATCACTTCACAAGCGAAAAAACTTGGAAAATATTGGAGCGAGACTGGCAGGCACCACTTTCGGTCATCAGCTTCTTCCTCCTGCTCAACGCAAGCCGGAGAGCTGCCTCCAGGAATCTGTACCACAGAGGAACATTCCCTCCCACTACGTGACCAACACTACAAAGGGTTGTGACTTCTGGATGAACTCAAACACGTCTCTTTACAACGACGTGATCGAAAGAGTTCTCCATTTGAAGAGTTCAAGTGATGGGAGAACTTAACGCATGGGCTGAGCCACTTCAGCTGTTAATGACTGCTGGGTTGGGTTGAATTCCTGTGCCTTTGCCTGGTAATGGGAGGTGTCTCACCTCAGTGCTCTTCCCCTGACAGAATGCTTTCTTCTGAGTCAGCCCTCAATCATCTGTTTGAGGAGTTGTGTTGGAAAGACACAGTAGAACAGGCTTCTCTGCGCTCTTCAATATGATTTTCAAAGTGTAGCTGTGAGGCAAGGAAGGAAAGGAATCAAATGTCCTGATTTAGGACTAATTCCTTGAGACATGCCTTTCCAACAGCCTTCAACAAAAAGCGTTTTATTTTTCTGTAGAAGAAAAATGCCCATCATTGGGGCAGAAGGCCAAAGTGATCAAGCAATCACCTTCTGTCTCTGAAGCTGCACAAAGGGACTGAAGAAGAGTGCTGCAATTGTCATAGAACCTCAGCACTAAGCACACAGAACCTAAGCGCTGAAAGTGTCAAAATGACCTTTCATTATACAGGGCTGGAAGGTTAAATATGATTCAGGGTCTTAATTCCACAGCAGCTCACATTTAAAGTATTTGTAATAATTTATTAAGGATAAACGATAGAAAAGACACTTTTATGAGATTTAAAATAAGAACTGAGCTTTTGAAACACTGCATGTGCTGTTTTCTGCATCTGACAGTGTTTCAGACAGCACAAGGGAGGAATTCTCCCTCCTTTGAAAACACACAAGTTGGAAAAGGCTGGACTTGCCAGTACTAAGAGATCTGCAGCATTTTCTGAGACAAAGCGTGAGGAACATATAACGGAAGACAGAAATTGCAACTTCACTCTTACCTGCAGTATCTGGGGCAGTGGTGATGTAAGACTGGTTGCACTTCAACACTTGATTGCCATCCTGACAGGCAGTCCCTACATTTGCTTCCTTTTAAGCCAAATTTCTCCCGCCTGAATTTTTCTTGTATATTTGATACTATCTTTTCCAATTTAGAAAAGCTGATTCTTTTTTCCACATTTCTTTCCATAACACTATAAGTGGTGTAGACCAGGCCCATTATCCCAGCTCATCCTTCAAAAATATTTGCAAAACAAACTGCTTGTCTCCCTTATATGCCATGTCAAAGGATGTCCCTGGTCATTGAAGGCAACACCAGCCAGTCACCAGACATGTCTGAACAACGCATGGGACATTTCTGAGATGTGTTTGTGGATATTATGCACTGTGGAGCAGTCCTCTCTGGGCAGAAATTCGGAAGCATCAGTCTCTCCAATCAACAGGACATGAGTGGGTGGTCCTGGCCACTCTCCAAGGTGGTCCCTGGTCCACAGACTCCGACATAGGTTTGGGGCAGGGCTCCATATAAACAACGTTCTTCCCATCCCTCATTCCTTTTGCATGGGACAATCAAACTCAAACCTTGGAAATAAACACCAGCACAGAAAGGAATGTTTACCATTCAATGTATTACTCCCTTGTGTACAAAGTATTTTGCCTCTATAGTAGCACACAGATAATTGAAATACGATGGCAAATGCAGCAAGACCATACAGACATGTCATACAGGTATTCTCATTTCCTTTTGAGTATAAGCAGAAAGAAAAGAAACATTGTACAGGAAAGTGCTTGCAAAAAATACCCCAGTTTGTAGAAAAGTAATGGCATTGATATACAAAACCCAGAGTTCTTTCCTGAACAAGAAATGTTTATTGTCTCTGATCCTCAAAATCTGCTCTATTTAATGATGACCACTAAGGAATGACATGATCAGTGTTCTGTCATTTTTTCCCTTATAGTTTATTTCATATTTTTTTAGGCTCTGCTAGCTGTGTTAATAGCTGCTCTGAAACTATACGGTAGAAATGAATGTGTACGGGTCAAAATAGTATTTCTTTTTATAAATAGCCATTCACTTCACTTACAGTGGTAAAACACCACTATTTCTTTCTAAAGTTCATAGTGCAATTTTCCCTTTTCCCCTACAGAATTTATACATAAGCAATTATCATTAGAAAATCACTATTCCATTATTACTCCTTTCCCGTTTCCCTTTTTTCTCTTTCTCTTTCCCTTTTTCCTCTTTCCTTCAACCAGTTCTTCAGCTGCCAGTGTACCACAGTCCTGCTCGCCTGTGAGAAGTCTCCCAGCTGACAGGAAAGTGTCAATCCCTGACTGTCAGGCTGACAGGTTTCACTCCAAAGGCTGAACACAGCCCAGCACACACAGGTTATGAATCCAGGGATCGGATCACTTATCACCATTGACCCGCCTGTTTCGTAACACACTGATTACACATCCTTTGGGGAGCTCTGTAAAAGACTCATGTAAGATCCTGAGGTTGCGTTTGGTAACTGCTTGCATCCAAAATGGAAAGAGTTATCTGGAGTAGCAGATAAGCCTCTTTGGTTTTCCAAACTGCTGGTAATTTTGTGCTGAAAAGCTTCCTTTCCTTGTACTTTGTGCTTCCGGCTGCCTCGACAAGTAAGGTGAAAGGGCAGCATCTTCCTATCACTAAGTAAAGTTGTGGAGAAAGAGATAAGGGACATAGTCATAGACTACAACAATAACCTGGTCACATCACCCCCGTTCAATGTGCTACGAAGCTCTGTGAAAGCGTGGTGTGCCACAGGCAGAGGGCTATGTACAGGCAGGAGCCACTACACCCAAGGGACATGGCTCCTCAGTTTGATTAAAAAAAGCCAACAGTAAATGTCTGGCTGTACATGGGAATGAGGAGAGGCAAGGAGCACAGATGCCTTACCAGGAAGATCCGAAGCAACACAGGAGTAGGCGTAAAGCAGCTTGCTTTTGAAGGGGGGGCAGAATCATCTGTAGGTACAGAGTGATCTTGTTGAAGGGAGGCAGCGAAGCCTCCCTTTGCAGATGGTCTGGGAGTGAGTAGGAAGCTGGGGAAATGCTGCAAGTGCCTGCAGGGGAGTACCCTGGCCAAGAGAAGGGGTGGCTTGGCTGGGTGTGCTGTCCCCATCTCTGGGTGTGCTGTCCCCATCCCTGGGTGTGCTGTCCCCATCCTGGGTGTGCTGTCCCCACGGTCCTCACCAGCCCCATAGGGAGGGAACACCGCAGGGATGCTTTCAGCCTCACGCTAGGATTTTGTAACAAAGTCTGTAAGAAACTACATCTCTTCTGAGCACACAGCCCCGGGAAACATATGGCCTGATCAGCCTGTCTGGGATGAGTTAATACCCCGCTTCCAGATGGAGTCAGGAAGCACAGTGGCACATGCAATTAGGAGACAAAGATACGTTTTTTTAAAAAGTGAGTTCACTTCAGAACCCTAAAAAAAAGGGGCTTGAGCTGAAGATCCATCTGCAGGAATTTTCCTAAGCCTGGAGTAGATCTTGATTGATTTGAATTGCCTGACAATTCTGCTTCATCCCCTTCTTCAATGATAAAGGCACTGGATTAACTAAAACTATAGAGCATTAATAAATATCATGTTAGCACCAAACCAGTGCTTTCAGCACTGGCCACAGAGGTCATGTGAAATTCAAAACGTACCTAAAAGATAAAGATTGCTAATGCAACGAGCACAGTATTCATTGTCATGTTTTCCTTGAGTGCTGTCAGCCTAATCCCTAAATATAAAAATTTAAGCACATCTTGTCTAATTTCCTTGCATAAAGACAGATTGAAATGCCAAAAATACCCCTACGCAGATTGTGTAGCACCGTGGAGGGCCAAAGCAGCCCATAACTGAAGGAAAATTACAGACTGAAAGTAAACAACTGAATACAGTGACAATAAAGTATCACTTGTCATAATGCTACATATAATGTAGAGTATGCAAAATGCAGTGGTTTGACTGCAGGATTTAACAATAAAAAATAAAAATAGTAAAAGCAGCCTTAATATAATGATTTTACGTACAAAAATATTAAATCAAAATAAATAATCCCAAACATAAATATTATACTGTACATTAGGAATATGCAATCTATATACACATATACACAGATATAAAAGTGGAAGGCAGAGGTATTGCATCACTATCCTTCATCCATCTCTCATCTCTGTTGGCTGCTCCCAGAGAACCTGGAAAACCCAGAAAAGGTGCACATTTAGAGTCATCCTAGCCTCTGGAACATGTCACTAAAGAAACTGGCGCAAGAGCAGAGCAGAAGTGTGTGCCAGTGAGGTGGGGAGGTGTTTCCAGGTGAGAGTGCTGTATCCACAAGGGTTACTGAGGGAGCAGGGCATCCCACTGGGATGCTCTGTGGGGTAGGTGGTTGTCACCAATGCCCTCGATGTTTTTTTGCAAGCATGGCCTGATCTGCTCCTTCAGGGCATTTTGGGGAAGATTTTCCTTCATGCAGAAGCAGCTGAGAACTCACCACTGCTATAACACCTGAATGTCGAGGCCTGTTCCAGATGATGGAGTGCACTTCCCACAGTAACCACCACATCTTCCTACTACTTTGGTACCATCCTGCAGGCAAAATCAGAAATAACAGCTCAGTAACAGCTCGGGGATTCCATGCTGTAGAAGGGCCAGATCTGGGTTACTCAAGCCACGGTTTTTAGGGTGTAAAAGAAAACAAATGATGCTGAAATCAATCTATGAAATCACCACTGTATTCAAATATACACAAATGTAATTCCCTTAAGTGCTAGCAGGTCAGATGGTAGACACAAATAGGAACGGGTAGTTTTGATTTATTAAATTGAAAGCTGCCCAAGGAGAAGGCCATTTGGAGGGTATCTCGAGGGTACCTGCTTTCTCCACTTTGCCCCACAGTGAATAATAGTAACGAGTAGAAAACTTGGCTCATGCAAGACCAAAACCGCGCTGGGTCAGTAACAACTGCTCAGCTCTGCCTGAGCATGGGAAGGGCATGGAAAGGGTATTTGCAGACAATACCAGGAAACATCCACTTGGAAGGGAAAGTCCTGGAGTGGCTCCAGAGACAAGAGCGGAGGGAAAGTGATGGGGTGAGGTGATGTCACTTGCTGAGGCGCCAACCCTCCTCCCCTTCCCACAGCCAGCAGGGGTAAGTATGGAGTGGTCCTGAGGTTGACCTGGTCTCCAGGTGAGCCCAGCAAGGAGGGCGCAACTCTGGGCTTGACTCAGGTGATTAACACCTCCACCTGGCCTTCCTTATCTCACCTCTGCAGAGTCTTTCTCCTCTTGGTCATTACAACGGACAGACAGTCCTTGAGGGGAATTCAACCCTCAATTACCAGAAAATTGGACTTAAGCACACAACAAGCTTGTACAAAGCATTTCTTTTTAAACGAGCTCCACCCTGCCCTTGACATTATTGATCTGTGACTGCAGCAGGCTGCTATCATCTCTTCTCACTACACCGTTCTTTCTTCTGCTGCTGCAGGCAATTACGCCCTTGGAACAGCACTTGACAGATGCCATCAGGTGATGGAGGATTTTTGAGCAGCCCCGTTCCTTAAAGTTTGTTTTAATTCTGCCAGCCATGATGTTTTCTGCAACCCCAAAGTTGACTTTTCTCCTTTTAAAAGGGGAGAATAGAAAAGCACCTGCTGGAACTGACATACAGGGCCTGTGCTGGTCCTTTTCCACCTATAGCGTGGTCAGACCTGTAGCATTTATTCTCCTCTAAGAGCACCAGCACAGAGGAGACTCGTGCTCCCCAGAGCTAGGGGCGAGACTGAAAGCAGTACAGGAGAGGATATTTTGCAAATTGCTGCTTGTTAAATGATGGTGACCTCCTTTGGAGAGTTTTAACAGGGGCGATTGGGATGACTCACATGAAGTAACAGCCAAAAAAGCAATCCTGGGTTTCTACCATTTCAGAATACCACACAGAGGCAACGGAGAGAAGGCACACAGTGACTGCAGGAGGTGTTAACAGGCAGGCAAATTAAGAAGTACAAGTACAAATTTGGCTGTGAGTGATTGTGAAGGGCTGCCTGCCTCACCCTGAGACTCCAGCCAGCAGAGCCACAGGCAGTGACAGGGGACGGTGCCTCTGCAACACTCCGGTGACTCGAGGCTCTCCCAAGGAGATAAACCCAGACCAGCAGGCATGTCCACATCCTCCACGCTTTATCAGCGATGTGCTGAGAACAATTCCTGCTCAGGGCACTTGCCTGGCACCAGACCCTACCTGCAGGTCCAACTCTGCTCTGCAGCCCTGACCCTATCCTGCTGCCCTGCCCTGTGATGCACATTCCATGCTGGACATCTCAGGCAACTGATTAAGGATATGTCTGCCCCACAGCACTCAGCGCTTTCAGCTTCACAGTTAATCAGGCTCACTAATTAATTGCAATAACTCTGATCAAGTTAAACCCGTGAGGGCCTCACCCCACTACCACTACATGCAACACTTTAATGTCAGATGTTCATTCTTTGTTAGTCTCTATTGGAAGATGTTGCCATGAATGACAATGTGGTGATTTAAAACTTCTGATGAGCAGGTAAAGCCATAATTAAATTTACAACTTACTGGGGATTTCTGAATTTCCGACACCGCGTAATTCCCTTGTGAGAGCCACTTGGCTGTTCCCATTAGGGACAGGCCTGTCCCGTACAGGTCTATGCTGAAGCGACCCTAAAAAACAACAAGAGCCTGGTTATCCCAAAATGCCATGCTCCAGACTCCCGGCATGCCATGGTGTCCCTTTGCTAACAGGATCTTGACAGCAATGTTTTCCTTGTTTTCCATTGCTCTGGCCGTGATCATTGTACAAATCACAGTATGGCTCACATTAGGAATTTCTTCTCCTTGGTGGCTGCAGAGGAGGAGGGGCCTCAGATTGCTTTTGAACTGCCTTTCCCCTCGCAGGTTTTCGCCGCCTTACCCCGGTTTTGCACTGCTTTTTTCTGGTTTTGCACTGCTTCTTCTCTGCCAGCTGAGGGCATTGTTGGCTTTCCCATGGCAAACTGCAGAGCCTGACGTACTCCAGCAGCTGATGGGAAGGAACTTCAGGGATGTGCTGCAGCCGCTGTCACTGCTCCCTCCTCAACTGGAGAGGGCACGCTTGTCCTTGTTTTCCTTAGTTTCCACTGGTTTTGTTTTCTCCCCCCAGACTAGCGAAATAAAAACTCTTCCAGTTGCTTATTTCTTTAAAACACTTAATTCCACCCTTTCTCAAAATGAAAAAGACGGATGGAAAATTAAGGACTGTGCCAGCATCCAATAATCAGGCCCCCAGCCCTCCCCTCACCCCGATGGCAGACTCCAGTCCTGCCAATTTTTGGACCCACGGAGGATCCTCTGGACACTTCCCCAGGCTGACCCACAGCCCAGCACGGCTGTGCAGTACCAGATGGCTGTTAGATTTGCTCCTTGCACTTGCTGCCTTGGGAATGCTGATCTTCTGTGAGGAGCAAACTGTCTGGGTCAGGGGGATGGATATTAACATTTATGAGCATTCCTGAGGTAAGGAGTCAATCCCTAAGCTGCTGAGCTGTGCAGGAAAGTGTCAGCTCTGGAAGCAGGGAGGGAAGGAGATGGAGAGGTTTGCCCTCTGCCGTCTGCTGCTGCAGCTCCCTGTTAATGCCCTTTATAACGCCCACCCAATACCTTGGACTGTCCAAACAGATCACTTATCATCCCCAGCCCCACAAAAAGTAGGTGTGCTGGGAACATGCAGCAAGCCATCCCTAACACACCGTTATTTGTCTCCTACAGACTTGCAAAAAGCATCGACTCCCAAGTGCTCTCTCTGCCCAGCATTTCCACCAAGTCCTGTCATGGACTGATCCCCCAACCAACAACTATGCAGGCAAAACCCAGTTCTCCCCCCACAGCCTCTTTTTTCTTCCTTTTCTCCTTTACTGGGGCCCTAGGGAATGTCTCTTAGCCAGCCACTGGCCTGATAACATGGAAAATGGAAACGACTTTCTTCAAGTTCACAAAGGGAACTTTCTCCATCACTTTCTCCATCTTCACAAAGGGAAAAGTTTCAAATCGCTGAGATAAGAATATGCCACTCACTGAAGTTGGGCTGCTGCGATCAGCAGTAATTAATAGAGAGCCTGAACATAACAAATGACACCAATTCCTGTTAAATGCTCTTGTCAAATACCTGCGGGCATTTGGCAGCACTGTAGCAGTCCCCAGCAGTGGCATAAGGAACAGGTCGTCCATCATGTGTCTGTGCAAACTGTAAATCCGTTGCTGTGGAGAAGAGTTGGTGAATAACATGGAAAGAAAGATGGAGGGAGAGAGACAAAATAAATGTAAACATGCTCTTTGCTAATGTTTAAATTCACCAAAGTTGGCTTCGCACATTAATTATGGAGTCAAGACTACTATATTTTTATGAAATCAAGATTACTATAGTTTTTAATATTAAATCTCCTGATTCATCCCACATGTGATTCCCAGCACATGAACATTGAATTTAACAGGACACTTACACTCACTATTTACAGCTCAGTTAAATCTGTTGGTGATTCAGGAACAAGGTATAAATAACAACAAAACTCGAACTGGGGTTTATTTCGCTATCAAAAAATTCCCCACTTTCAAGAACGCTACAGCACCTTCTAAATCTCTCTTTTAAACAAAAGCAAACAACATCTCTGCTCTCCCGGCTGCCCCAGCCCAGGGGTCGGGTTTTCAAAGGGAATTGGAGTATTTTGCTCTGGAGGGATCTGAAGTAACTGAGACTCATTTAGATGGGGATGTGAGATAGCTCCTGCCTGACAGAGGTAGGTGCCCAGCTCCTTTTGAAATTCAAAGGGAGCTGGTATCAAATTCCCACAGGGTGGTTCCTTTGAGATCTTTACCTAGGAGCTTTTACAGATTATTAGTTGCTTTTTACAGATTGATAGACTGGGAGGTCTTGAAAATTAAGTGATAAAACCCACTTATCAGATAAAGAGTCATTTTACAGGCAAGGATTTTGATTTGCTAAAAAACCACTTAGCTATTTACTGAATGAACTCCCAACAATATGTTGTATTTTAAAACATCTGCTGGAAACTGATAGCAGTGGAGTCAGGGGGACTGAAACCAAAACCCCACGGAATGCTATAGGGTCTCTGGTGGTGGGATGGGCTCCCATCTCACAGGAATGACAAAAGAGACAGTGTGTTAATCACAGTGCACAGCTATACTCTCTCTCTCCACTGCAATTCCATGTCCCCAGCCCTCAACACAAGTGATTTCCCCACGGACTGGCTCTGCCAAGAGACTTCTCTGCCTCGGCCACTGTGAACAGCATCCCCACCCCGGTGGAGACCCCACACTGGGATCTCCTGACACCTCTCTGAGTAAAGTGGAGGGGGGTGGGAGGATGGGGCAGATCCTCCCTGGTAAGGCTTTGTGTCTGAGTCCAGTCTGAAAAGAGGAGACTAAATGAAATAAAATGAAATCAAATCCTTCACAAAATATATTAGGCTGCTGGGAGCATGCAAACACTCATTCTGCAAAGCAGATACACCAGCAATTGCCTTAGTATTTTCCTGTTTTACAGAGAAATAACATGAACATCTCTGATGTACTCAAGTTGCGGTGTCCAAGTGCAAAGCAGTAAACAGGTGACCAAGCCTAAAAGCAGCTTTTAACAGTAATTTTCAAGAATATTGCTCACTAGAGTACTACTGCTTGCTTGTAGTTACAGCTATGTTTGTATAAAATAAACATTTTTTTAATGGCAAGGCCCTGTTTTTACTCACTTATTATTTGCATAGTGTTCAGGTCCAGCCTTACTTTGCTGAAGGTGGAAAACCCAGCTGCTGTGTAATCTTTCCTACACTGGCAGTCTTCTCGTCTGCTCCCGTTATACGGACACTCGGTAGGGTTATGCAATCTAAATCAAAAGAAAACCCTTTCTACTCATGACCAGGAAATATTGCCATGGAAAACAAAAACACTGTGAGGTTCATGATTACAGGATTTCTTACCTGTATCCATACACCTCTGAAAAATTCTCAGCATCCCCGTTTACAAGGGTCACATACTCCTTTGGGCTGTCAGTCTGCATCCCAGAGCAATACACCTGAGAGAGAAGCCAGAATTGTGTCATGTGCAAAGGCATCACTGAGACAACCAAAGGCAGAAATTCCAAGAGTGGAAGTGAAGATCACATGCAAGGTCCTCTTGAACCTTTAGAAAACCCATTAACTATCATTCTGTTGCTGAAATGCACCTTTAATGTCTTCCCTTTGACTTGCAGGAAATATTCACCATCTTCAGTGACACCTTTGAGATTTTTAACATCTTTGCAACTCCTTGGTAATTCACCTGAAACAAACCAGAAATACTTGTAGTCACTGAACAACTATACATCAACATTTCTTCTGGAACACTCCGAGGCTTCCAAAGCATTAAAACATCTTTTTTACTTTTAACAGGTTTCCCTGAAGTGTCTTAGTGCTTACTTGGATGGCTCCCAATGCTTGGAAATATTGCAGATCTCTAGGAGTTTGATGGGAAAAGATGCGGAAGGCATGAGGAAGGCAAGAGAAGGTGTAACTCTGCAGACTTACAGTCATGGACATTGTGGCATGTCCTCCTCTCCTCAGGCTTCAGGTCCACATGGCACAAGGTGCTGACCTGGTCGTCGTTGGTCAAACACTGCACTGAGCGGTGCATGACCCCAACTCCACAGGTGACAGAGCACTGCAGGACACAAGACAGAGATTCCTGGCTTATCTCACGGGTTTATTGGCTCCAGAAAAAAGAACAGAGACAGATGGTTTCCCTTGTATCAAGAGACAGCAGCAAAGACTCCAATCCTGTGAAGTGTTCAAACACAGGCTTAATCAAATGAGTAGTCCCTTTGGTAATTAATCCCTCCTTATTATCATTGATTACTTCAAGACTACCATACTTTGCTCAGTGTTTGCACATTTTGCTGGATGAGGCAGTTGGTTAAAGTGAACCACGTGCTCAAGTGAAATTGCTTATTTCTCACATTAGCAAGATTGTTGTTTTTAATGTCAATTGCACAAAAAAAAAAAAAAAAGGAGCCTCAAAATCTTCTCTCCCCTCACCTGCTGGGAAAATGGCCACATCTGTGCAAACACCAGGTCATCCTCAAACCACCCAGATCAAGAGCAATCCTAAGGCTGAAATTGCACAGGTTACTGGAGCTACCAAGCAGCAGAGCATCCAGCTTCTGAGTGTAGGCTATGGGAGGTGGGAGCATCTTGCTCCCCATCCACAACTTGTTCTTTCAAGTACTTGAGAAATGAAAATCAGCTCTTTCTACAGCAACCAGGTTAAGCTGATAGAAAGAAAATGAAGCTGCTCATCCATTTAGAAATTATTATTCTAAAGGAATACACCATGAAGAAAGTGGTCTTCAATGGCTCATGGTATTCACAGCTTGGGCATTTCATCTTTATCAAGTCCAGTTCCATAAAACTTAGCTGAAGCGCTGAGTAGGACTCTCTCTGTCCATCAAAGGTGATGGTATTTTACATTAAATCCCTTTCAAAATCACAGCTGAAAAGGGTCATGATACTTGGTCACTGGGACATTCAGCAGCCCAAAGTGTGGGGAAAGGTCTTGCTCTCTGAAATGACTGCTCTTTGCAGTGAAGCTGGATTAACGAGTTTGGTATTTTGCACTTAAATTCTGAGGGAAAATACCAATTAACTGAGGCTGAGCTCTTTGCTGTAACTCCTCTGTGCTGACTCACAGGGAGGATCTGAAGCTTCCTATGGGGCAGGAGGAACTTAGGTTCAAATGGGTTTGCCAGTTACCGTGACAACTTCTACTACATTTTACCTGGCTTGACACTCATCGCCTTGTAAAGGTTTGACAAATTCCTACAAATGTCTGAGCTGGGCTAATAAATCAAGTTTATGGGAGAAACATCACATTTCAAAGAATGTCAGAAGTCGTCAGAAGTGAAATGTTATCACCTTAACTAAAATTTGATCTTGTAGTTCAGGTCCCAGAAGAGGCTCAACACAAATAACTTTAGCAGAAAGGCCAAGTTCTTTCTCCTGACCTGTCCCAGCATTTGTGAGAAGGAGGGGGAGGAAAAAAATCCTTCTAAGGCTCAAATGACCAGTGTTTCAGCCTAATTCTGGCTCCCAAGTCTTTCTCATACACGTGGCCGAGTGAAATTAACTGCAGTTGCCACTGACCCACCAATCCTTCTAGCATAAGACTTTCAAACCGTTGTTTTCTGCAATGACCCCACTGTCTGACTAAGCATTTGGCATGGCCATCAACACGACCACAAAAGTTGGCTACATCCCAATTTTCGTGAATGACTCTACTTGTAGCTCCTGGGAGTCCCCCATATGAAGGGGTTCACTCTGAAGCATGGAGCCCTACACTCACCAGGGCTGCCGCTGCACCAGAGTATTCAGAGCATTAATTTAAGCAGCTCTAAAACATTCCCCTGCCAAACCTTCGGTCTCGGTCTAAAAAACCCCAGTTTGTTCCAGTCTTTTTGGCCAAAAGAGAAGTTGGCCCAACTTACGCTTCCCCAGTTGCCGACGCGCCAGGAGGCCGAGATGGGGCACTCTCCGAGGTAGCAGGGCTGGATGTTGGGGGGCTGTGTGCCAGGACAGTTGACCATGTTCTGGTACCCGTACTCGTAGTGGTCCTTCCCAGTGTAAATCTCACTGCAGGACACGAGGCGCTGCCTGTATCCCTTCCCACACGTGACGGAGCACTGCGGGCAGAGGAAATACCGGTGAGCACCACGTGCTTCAGGAAGGCTGCCCAAAATGGGAGGGGAGGAAACCAGGCCTGTCAGCTTTTAACACAGGAAACTGCTTCAAGGGATCACTGGTGTCTATTTAAGCCAGTCATGAATATTTTAAGTGGCTACTACAAGTGGGCTGGTGCCTGACACTATCTTTGAGCACCCAGTTCCTCTCTGGGCTGGATCTACAGCTGCTTCAGGACTCCCTACTCCAGGCTAGCTCCTGGGCACGTGTTATTTCTTCCAAAGCACAAAGAAAGGAGCAGAAGATCCTTGGGAATTCGAAAATGCCTCTATTAGTTGTTTTGGTTTGGTGTTGTTTTCTTGCCATGGGATACACAGAGATAGAAAATGGTCAAGGTTGACCCTGAATTGCAGGTACTTGTCAGCAACTAGAAGAGTGAGAATTTTTTCATTGTAATTAGAGGATAAACAGCACTTCTGCCCTCCTCATCAAAGGGCTAAGTGGGACCTGGGGAGAGCCAACTCTGGTTCTGTAAGCCCTCTTCACCTCTCTGGGCCTGAGTGCTCCCAGGTACTGGGAGTGCGTAGAGGGTGCCTAGGCAAGGAGCAGCCAGAGCTCCAGCCTGACAGGCACCTCAGTATTTCTTTTAAGAAACCACTCAGGAGACTAGGCTGCTCTCAGATAGTCTCATGTCTCCATGTTTCTCCCTCCTTGCACTATCTCAGATGGCTTGCTCTCCTCCCCCTCAGTCCTGGCATGTTTTCTTTTTTTCCCCTTTTCTTGTTTCTTTCTTTTTAATCAGTGCCGTGTCAGCAGCTGCCTTCTCATTTCCCTCTGCTGTTTCTCCAACTGGAAAGTAATCCTTCACTGACTGCAGAAGGAAACAGGCTGAGATTAGCCTGGGTCCTCCCGCATGCGGTGCCCGCTGCAAGGAAAACTCATCTATTTTCCTTGCCTCCCAGCTGTGAGGGTGAATGTCCTGCCTTCCCTCACTCTGGGTCCTTGCCCCTGCAAAGACAGCACTGAGGAAGGATGTGCCCCCATGGTCATCTCCAGGCTTGCCTCTCCCCCATGATGCACACCTGGACCTCTAACACAACGCACAGGGCCCCAGAGCCCCCAAGGAGTGGATGGGAATAAAACCAATTAATTAAATAAATGAAATAAACCAGCAGAAAACCAAAGAGGGTGCCTGCTGGATGCACTGTGCTTTGGAAGAAAATTGCCTCCAGACAATATTAGCTAGTAACCTGAGCATGCTGCTTTTAGTCTTTATTATCCCGGTTGTCTCCCACAGCACTGCTCCTTTCTATCCAACAGGGAGACTGAAATAAACCAAAAAATAATAATTTAAACCCACAGCGCTGCCTTGCCACTGTTGGTTTGGGTTGCAATACCTCAGCAAGGGCAGTGCTGAGAGGAGGAGAGCGTGGCCTGGTGCAGGGGCGGGGATGGGGGCTCACCTCTGACCACTCTCCCGTGATCCAGATGTACTCGCAGGGGGGCAGCCCGCAGCTCTCCACCTCGGGGGGCCGTTTGCTGGCGTCGCAGTAGCTGCTGCTCTGCACCTGCTTGCCCTCATCCACACAGAACACCTTGCGGAACCGGGTTGCCTCCCCGCACGTCTTCGTGCACTGTGTGCAAGAAACAACAGCTCATGCAACCCCTGAGGGACTCCAGGGAATGAATCCACATCCAGAGGCAGCCCTCCTCCCAGCAACCCCTGCAAGCTGTCACTGGTATCATCTGGGGGAAAATTTCCGACCAGGACCCTGCTGTGCCACGTGCTACCGCCTGTGACAAACTGCTCCAGACCTCTGCAGGTACTAGCCCAAGTCCACAGGAGAGAGGAGAAACCAAGGCAGCAGGTATTAGGAAGGGGCAGATGTGAGGTCCAGCTGTGATAGGATCAAAAGATGCAGGACTGGGCTTGCTGGGCCAGGAGATAGGGCAAGGGGAGAAGAAAGGGGCCAACCCCCATTATTTCAGCCCCTAGTAAATACAGGTGTTCGGAGAATGAAAAGCTCAACCATTCCCTTTGCAAAAATCACACTGCTGCACTTTTACCTGTGGCTGGTGTAGGGGGAGCCCCTTCCCCAACTCTCTGCCTTGGCATGGGGGAACATAGAATCATAGAATCATCACAGAATAGTTTGGGTGAAAAAGACCTTCCCCAGAGATCATCTCATTCCAACCCCCTGCCATGGGCAGGGACACCTTCCACTAGAGCAGCTTGCTCAGAGATTCACCCCGCCTGGCCTCGGACACAACTCTGCAACCACTGCAGTGGAGGCAGCCCTACAGGTTTATTCTCTTTTTAACACTGCCCTGCCTGGTACTAAGAGCAACCCATGCCAGCCAAGTACAACTGCTCCCCAGGGCCTTCTGGAGACTTCAAGGACTCAGCTCTTTCTCTGCTTGTCTTGGAAAAACGAGCCTGACTGTGAGGCTGTGTTCCTGGGAGTGAGGCTGTCCTTGGAGAGCATCTTAGAAAAACACATAAAACAAAATAAATCAGTGTAAGAGCAGCTGTCTGGATAAAACCCTCTTTTCTTTTAGTTATTGCCTGTAATGGACTTCTAACACTTTTAACTAACTGGATTAACAAGGAGAAAAATGCATGAAAATAATCATTTTATAGAACATGTTAGAAATGTCTTCCCCTTAAGGAAAAGGATAAAACATTCAATCAGACCATCCCTATCTGTACAGAAACAGTGTTTGAAGTCACCTAGGCTTGGAACTCTGTACCAGTTTAATCTAGCTAGAGTCTTACCCTCCAAACATGATTTCCAGTCTCCCTGAAGCAGCTCCTGCTCTCCTGGCTGGCCAACAATTAGGAGGAGCTTAGTGGGTTCAGCTAATTGCAAAATGCAGGCACAATCATGGCCCTGATTCTGTAATTAGCTGTCAGAACCAGGACTGTAAATTATTTGAGAATATTGAAAAATCAGATCATTCTGGCAGCAGCAGCAAACCAGGAGAGCAGCAGTGAGCACAACATCATGTTTGGTGTAAATATTTAAAACTGGGGCAAAGTGGAAAGGGATGGGGAAGGAGAGGCACCTCCACAAAGCAGCATTTATTCCAAAGAAATAACTTAGGAGCTCTTAGGCAACAGTCAACATTGCAAAATCTGCAGTCTGCCAGAAGACCCCAAGGGCTTTGTGTGCTTTCAACCTTATTTACTCTCTTGTGCTGAGTCCTTGGAGTGGAAGCTCCTTTTAGGTCTGTGCTGAAACATGGCAATCCTACAGGGGCTGGAGGAATTTGCTGGAGTGTGATTTCCCCAGAAAGCAAAGTGAGCTATATTTGCCCATCTCTGATTATCTCCCTATTACATAAGTAAAAACTTAAAGGGGGCCATTGTGTGTGAATATGGCACCACTACAGCTCCATCATCAGGGACCTCCTCTGACAGCTTCTCCAGGTACCTTTTGGGGCAGCCTGAAGCCTGATCTTCCTGCTCCTCCCTAAGGAGGGACTCTCCAGCACAGTGGGACTCGGGTCACAGGATGCTCAAAGCTTCCCTCTTCTCTGGTTTGGCATTTTCTAGCCCAGCAAGGGGACAGCAATACAGAGTGAATTGTTCCATGGTCCCTCACAGCCAAAGGAGGCACCTTGAAAGGAGTGGGAAGAACCAAGCCTGATTTTGTCTCATCTTCTTAATGTATATTTCAGACTAAATTTGCAAAGTACATTGCTTCTCTTTAAGAAGGTGAACCATCTCTTTGTCATCAAGGCATCTTCTAACATTGGCAGTGAAGACCTACCACATCAAAAGCCCATCCTTGTTTAAAATCATTACTTGCTGATGAGAGACTGACACTCCCAAGCACAGGCCAGCCTGATTTGGGTTTGTCTGCAAATAACAGTTGTGTGGCCAAATAAACCCAAACCAGATCTGTGCATTTTGTCATCATCATAAATTGAAAGTTTAGTTATTTGTATTTTTAAGGGTAACTGGCAATTAAAATAATCCCACTGAAATAGTAAATGAGGCTCAAAGATAGTGAGACCATCATAAACTAAGAGAAAGAGGAACGCTGCAGAGGTTCCAATCAGCCAGCCCAAAGTTATAAAACATTATTCATGTAAAAAATCCGACAGTTCAGCTAGCATGGAAAGGCTATTTTTCCTTTTAATGCAGTGACAGATTTTGCATGAAATCTCATCTTCAAGACTGATTTAAATCTCACACAAAACAGTGTGAGGCTCACAAAACAGAGGGGCCAGGCTATAACAACTATTGATAGCAAAATCTGAAAAAACAGGTCAGGCATTTGACAATATTTGTCTCTTTTGCCTCATTTCCCGAATTCTGAACGATTTTCCTGGCAGTTCAAATTAAGGATCATTTCAAGCACTTCTGTAACTGTTTTAGAAGAGCAATAACAATAATTAAAATAACCCCAAAGACATTGCTTTGCAAAAGCATTGATTGTTTTCTTCTCTTTTTTAAATAACAATCTGACACAGAGATGAAATGTACCCCCCATGCCATGAACTCTTGAAACATGCCTTGGGTAACTCTGCGATTCAAATCAGGCAAGGATGGCACAATTTCCCCCCAAAGGCCAAATGTCAAGGATTCAGGAGTTGCATGGCAGCTTCCAGAGCCATGCATTGTCCTCCCACAGAGACTCATATTAAAGAAAAAACCCCTTCTTTCTCCCAATTTTCCCATTTTCTTTGTAACTCCAGTCTGAGTTTTATTTTGACATTAGCAAGGCTCTTTCTATTGACTTTCTTCTCCCTGGTAAGGGCACTGAGAACAGGTAATTAATGATGATACACCAACAGAGCAGTAAATGGTTTACAGTAAGTTTCATATTCCTTCTCATTGTCAAGACCAACACTTTTTTCTAAACAACAACAAAAAGGAACAAATAAAAAACCCAATATCCCCTTGACAGATTCCCTTTAAAGATAAGAAATCAAGAACAAGACAGCACTGAGATGTTATTTATATCCTGCCTTCCATGTCAATTAGGGTTCATTGCTGCTCTCTGTCAGAGAATACCAATGCAATCTGTGCCTCCTCATGGACAGTGCCTATGGCTGGGGAGGAGGTTCTATTCCTTTCTTGTACTGTGTACACCAGAACAACATAAGAAGTGCTTGGAAGAAATGCTTGGAATCAGCCAAAGGGGCAAGGTCACACTGGGCAGCTCCTGCATTTTCCTGTTTATTGTTACTCATCAGTACTTATGAGCGTGAGGAAAGCTCCAGTCCATCCTCCCAGTGAAGCTCCCTTGGAAAAGAAAAAAAAAATCTCCATAATATGTTCAAAATTTCCCCAGGGCAATGAGGAGTCCTGGAAAACTTCAGAAAACATCAGTATTTGTATCCCATCAAGGGCTCAGAAGGGTGGAGGCAGGCACCTCTCCAAACTGTTTTGAGAAGTTGCAAAAATAAGGGAGAGAGGGCAAAATTTGGTTGGAAGTTCGACTTGATGATTTTGGAGGTCTTTCCCAACTTAATGATTCCAAGATTCTACAAAAGGATGGGGCCGGAGCTGTTTTCTTTTCAGGGCTGATAACACCACTAGCTAAGGACTGGCACTACATGCTGTTTGGTGACCTCTTTGCTGCCTTTAAATTTATTAGCTGAAGAAGTTAATGGGCTCTGTAAAAGTAGAAGTTTGTTACAAGAAAGCTGCTGGAGCCCCCTCAGCTGTTCCTACATTTCCTTTTCTGGCTGGGATGTTTCCATTGGGTACCACTGTTTGACCAGCCTGGCTTTGCCTCCTGCTGCTTCCCATCACACTTCCTGTGTACTGGGAAGCAGCTGGGAAAGGGCACAGCCCCCTCTGGCCTCCTGCACTTGTGGCTGCATTTACACAGGATTATAAAACAACTTCCCAGCACTGCTGAGATGGGGGAAATGAAGCTAAACTTGTGTGTCCTGTTCCTGTCAGGCTGAGGTACCACATGCAGAGGCTAAAAATGGAAAAGGACCAGAATGAAAGTAATCATTTTGGTGTCTGGTCTGAACTGCCTCTGCCAAAACCGGCTGTGCATTTGAAGGCTGACATGGCACCCTCTTGGCAGTGCCTGGGAGGGCTCCTCCTGCTCAGAATCCCCTTGTCCTCCTAGCACCCGCCAGCCTCGAGGCCACACATTGCCCACGCTGCAGGAGAGTTGGGAGTCACTCCCTAAACCACTGGAGCAGCAGCTTTATCCCCAGGTCCAGTCTCAGGAGCTGTTTTTGATGGGAACTGATCCTGGTCACATAGAAAAGCATCATCTCCCACAGAAGACTGGATCTCAGCACTGCCCATGGCTTGATAAAAGAGCAAAGACCAGGAGCTCAGTGAAAGGATAGGGATGTCAGATGGAGCTGGGGTAATGGGGCAGGAAAGAGGGAATTACCACTGCTCCCTAATTCCCCCAAGCACGGGGCTCAGGCTGGAGCAGCGCAGCAGGGCTCCATCTCCTGGAAGAGACCCAAATCCGCCCTACCCAAAACCTGCTCACTATTTGCATAGGTCCCAGCCAAACACAGGGCAGCACGAAAGCAATAAATTAACCCTACAGAGGCACTTCTCCGCTCCCCCTTTCAGCCAGCATGCCTGAGCCTTCCCCCTGCCTTTTTTCCCTTTGGCAACCCCGGGTTGCAACCCGAACACCCCCGCGCTGGGGCAGCGCTGCCCAGCGCCGGCATCCAGCCCCGGGGCCCGCCTGGAGCGCAGGGNCCGCTGCCCGGAGCGCCGCGGGACTCCCCGGCCGCAGGACACGGAGCACTGCAGCGAGGGACAGCAGGTGAGCGCGGCTGCCCATCGCACCCACCGCGGTAAGTTCGGGGGCTGCAGTCCCTACTCTGGGCTCCGCGGCATCGATAGCGATGCTCTGTCGAACTTCCGAGCGAGGCTTTTCGTTGTGCGAAGGAAAAATGTGAGTCTGAAGCCAGTGGGGATATTTGCTGTTGGATTCGGTGGGGTCAGGACTTACTGGACAGGGTTTTTATTGAAAAATCTGGTTTTATTGCAAAATAGCGGCGCTGCTAAACGACCCTGACATGCCAGAGGCGGCCAGGCTCTGAGTGCTGCTCTGAGTATTGCTTCTCAGGCGCTGGTTCAAAAAAGTGATAGTTCAAAATACATCAAATGCCACAAACAGAGTGGGGTTTAATGAAAAACAAGCTTGGATTGTATTGAAGAAAGTGTGTAGCTGTAGAGAGGGAAAGGTGTGATAGAGCTGGGATTTCTTCCAGCATGCATCTAAACATGGACATGCACCAAGGCAGGGAATACAGTTAGTTTTTGAAAACAAATGTCTTTTTGAAATTAATTGCATTTCATATTTCCTTCATTACACCGTGGGCACATTTCTCCCAACTTCAAGGCATAGCAACAAATGCCTGAATTTTTCTGTTTCTCAGACATCTTTAAATTATTATCTATACTGCAATACTGTTAACAGCTTATTTTTTCTTTCACGCAACATTTCTTAGTGTTGTGACTGCACACTAATATGTTTAGCAGTACTTAATATTCCCCTGGAACAGATTGCTCCTGGCTAGCTCTTAAAGTATTCTATACAGATTTGGAGTAAAGAGAATTTGCATTTATAGAAGAAAGTGCATAAAAATTAAAGGTATGTATTAAAAACACTGTTGAACTAACAACTAACATTAGTTATTTATGACAACTAATATTACTTATTAATATATCAGGAACTAAGATAATAAGTTCACAGCCTGTTATTGCAATGCCCACTGAAACAAGCCTTCTTAAGGCTGGGAATTAAGTGGTGCCTAATGGGGAAGCAATTCCCTCTTTTGTATTCCTCCATAAAGCTCTTTGCATTACTCTCCAAATGTCCCATAAAGCCAAGAGAACCAGAGAAAAGCTGACTGTGACTATTTGTCTGGCTTCAGATGTTTGTAAGAGGGTGGGAGTATTTTTGTGTAGCTTTTGAAAGTAGCAGTGAGATTTCTGTCACTAGTGATGCAAATGCTTCCCATATGCTGCTGCTTCCCTGAGATTAACAGTGCTCTTTGTCCTACACATTCCATAGGGGACTCTTAAACTGAATAAAGGTACAAACTTGGAGAAGCATATACACCAGGATGCCTACCATGCTCTAGGATATCTTTCGAATTGCATTTATTTTTTATTGCAAAAGTGACACCGTGGCTTTTTCATGGGTGGCTGCACTGTGCGTGGTGCCTGGATTTGGGGAGAGAATGGTCCCCGGGCTGGGCCAGGAGCTCTACCTGATGCTCTCCTTGTGTTTTTAGATAGGGCTGGATTTCAGCCTGTAACTGAAATATGCAAATACCAGACAGCAGAATAAATACTGGTATTTTTGTTAAAGGAAAGGTAAATGGCCATAATTGACACCACTTAGGAGAAACAAACACATTAAATCTCACATTTCAGTGCAGACATAAACACACTTAAAACTTGGAGAAAAAGCCTTTTTAGAGATATATCAAAAATGCTTTACTTGAGGGAAGAGGGTTCCTAACAATCTAGAAAAGAACTAACCACCCTCTGAATACAAAACATCTAAAGAGAGGAAAAACTAGGATTGGAGCACCAGCACAGCCAGTGTCCAGCTAAGACTGATTTTTAACTGTTCCTGTATTCTTTGATCTTCATTTTCTCAGTAATTCCTTTTCCAGAAAGCAACCCGCCCCCAACACCTAAAGGTATGTACAATGGGTCCTGTGCATATATAGTGACACAGGGATGGACTTTTATGGGAAAACCTTGCTTTATTTCTCATGCAGACTTTTGCTGGTTTATTCAGTAGAAAAAGCACAGCAGCTCAGCTTTGGGATTAACTTTCTGAGACAATTAGACCTTCAGAAAATTAGGAATTTTTTTGGATAATATCTAAGTGGAAACTTATCATGGTTCCTATTTGCAGCAGTGGCACTGGTGATAGGGGAAGTCGCATGGAGTTTTCATCCCCAGTTTATATCCTGATCTACTGTATATTCAGAGCACCAAACTCGTGTCTGTTTCATGCTCTTAATGCGAAGTTCAGCGTCTAAATCCAGCTTGGCTCCAAGGCATTAAATCTCTGGCAAAGCCCTGGACACCCCTTACAAGGGATCCAGGGCCAGCACTCCCAACCTGTGACAGCCCCAGCTCTGATCTGTTACAGGCAAAAAAACGCTGCCAGCCCCAGGGAGGCTCAGACATCCATGCCACAGCATTTCACAGGGCTTTAAAAAGCCTAATTTGACATTGTAGCATAAGTGTTTCTGCCCCTTTACTTTTTCCCTAAGCAAGATGCTGGCTGGCTGAGCACATCCTGCATCAAGAAACTGGGCTGAGGAGCTACTCCTGGAAAAGCCTGTTCTTTGCCTTATCATTAGCATACAAATATTCCTTAATTGCCTGGTCATAAGAGATTACCTCTGACCATAAATCACCTCATCCTCCTATTAACTTGGGTTCCTTTCTCTAGTTGCATAAAATTAACATCTGTGATCCAGTGGAAAGCTGGGAATTTTAAACCACTTTTATCAATTAGTATTAGTGTATTTTAATGCAATTGACAGGCCATTACATTATTATGTTTACAATTATCAGCTGTAAAAAAATGCTTTCAGGAGTAGTCACTTTAAATAGGGTACAAAAAAATGAGACTGCCTAATAGCCTTGTATTTCATTTCAGTCTGGCTCCTGTATAAAATTGAGGTTTCAGTCCTGAAGGTAATAAAGCTAATAATATTGACTTAATTTCCAATATGGGAGCAGTACTGTGGATTTCACAGGCTGGATGCTCCTATCCTCACGTAAAGAACCCAGACCTCAGTAACTGAACCTCTGTGGTCCATGAGCACAGAGTCCTTTACCCACATAATGGCAAATACTCCTATCCTGTGAATCCAAAGTAAGGATGAAAAAAACCCCTAATACAAGTCTGAAAACAATCATAGTTCATTAATGGGTTTATTGTTCTTTTTATTAGTGAACATTAATCAACAGCATGCTGTCCTAGTCCTAATATTTGCATGTGTGCCTGTAGCAATGTTAATAGTTCATCTTTCAGGGAACTCAAATAGAGCAAGAATGGGTGTTTTGTACCTAAATTTGGAAGACAGAACGGCAAGGGAACACGATGTTTTACAAGTTAACAGTTCATTGAGTCTGGGATTTTCAATAATTCCTCTGATTAGCATGCTAATGAGGTAGAGGCAAAAGCAAGATTCAGAGTTAAAAATGTGATGTAGCAGATTCAAGGTGATGACAAAGACATTATTTTCAGGAAAACAAGGATTCAAGGTATGCTTTCAGCAAGGAAGATGTTTAATAACTCAAAATACTTTTCATTTTGAGCAGCCTCTGCTCTATGCATCACTATCTGACTTTTTAATGAGGGAAAATCAAGCAATGAGTTTATTTCTCAAAACTAAGGAAGATTTTACTTGAGATATGATATTTAAATGATATTAAAAACATGAAGAAATAGTAGGTTCTCTTTAATATTATGTACTCATGATGTTTCCAGCAAAAACCTAAAATATACAACAATTTGCTTTCAGATAGACACTAAAAGCAAGCTGCCTAGTTTTCAGCTAATTTCAACAAATCTGTGCTGCTCTACTAATGTCCATGAAGCTACATGTTTTACGGCAGGATCTGGCCCAGAACTTTTAGTCCTGAATAATTCATGAGGACAGAAGTGATTGGAAAACCAGGCTTTAACCAATTTGATGGAGGAAGAATACCAAAAGGTGCAAAAGGGTACACAACATGTCTCACCTGGCCCCAATCTCCTGCTTTCCACTTCGGACATCTGCCCCCTCTGCATTTCTTTTGCACGTTGGGCTTAGCAAGGTGTTTACAATTCTCTTCTTCTACATGCCTCCCTTCCTTTGACAAACAGTACACACTGCGGTGCTTTTGGCCCCTTCCACAGGAGACAGAACACTGTAAATATAAAGTAACAACAGATCAGCTTTCACACTCATACAGGGGCCCTGGCTACCCAGGACATTTTCTTTTAGGCGGACCAAAAAGCACCTCCCCAGGTCCCTGGCAAGCTACACAAAGCTTGAGGCGAGTGCAGATGCTTAGTAGCGTGTGATATTCTTGGTCAAAGCCCCCAAAAATGCCAGTATCAAACCAGAGAAAACAGCTGACATTCAGCAGGGATAACAGGCTGGATTCCTGGCATTGCTACAGTTGTTTCAAAGGAGCAGAGTTCAGGGAGGGATGAAGGCAGGAGCCCTCTGTATCTCCTTAGAAGAATTTGAAAGGAACC
This sequence comes from Donacobius atricapilla, assembly GCA_013397315.1. Taxonomy (NCBI): domain Eukaryota; kingdom Metazoa; phylum Chordata; class Aves; order Passeriformes; family Mimidae; genus Donacobius; species Donacobius atricapilla. The sequence continues at coordinate 154,807 of WBMY01010935.1, forward strand.
ATTTCCATTTGCCTTGGTACAAAGGGATGTCAAATATTGGTAAATCAGGAGGGTAATGTGTGCTCTGCACTTTCACAGAGGGAAATAACTGCACAAAGGGCAAGGCAGAAAAGTATAGCATTTCCTTGGCACAAAAACTCGTGTTTATCAGTGTAGTCTGACTTTTATTTTTTTCTTCACTAAACAGACTGAAACCAGGACATGCTCATCCTTAAGATTTATGCATTTTGAAAACAACTCAGAAGGTGGCAAGAAGGCAAAGCCTGGAGAATCAAAGCAAAAAGCAAACCAGCAGGTATGTTAGCTGCAAGCTTTGTAGTAAAGCAACTAATTTCAACCTCCCTCTGCAGGTTCACTGAACTTTTTCAAATGTGACCACTTCTGGCATGCAAACCCCAAGCAACTTCACTTTGATTTCAGATTAGTCTCCTCCAAAGATTTAGGAATCAAAGAGGTCTGGAATCACGACACGAATTTAATATGACAGTTTCATGTAGAACAAGCCTCTTACTCAGCATGATGCACCCAGAGACTCAGTTCCATTTCTTCATTACATGCTACGTCATAAGCATACTGGTTTAATCCTTGAGGGCAAACACACTGTTTTAACCATCTCTCCATATAAAATGTTCTGCTTTCTTTTCAGAATGGAGGAAACATGCAGAAATGAGGCTTCGACCTTCATTTTGGAGTCACTCCATCAGTAATATTTCCCAAGAAATACATTACAGCTCAAGCTCTTCCCAGCCTATAAATACATTTGAAACCTAAAAAATTTATATATATAGCAGCTCTGGAAGATCCACTAGAATAGAAATTGGCATATACATTGACACCTGTGAATATTTTATATTACAGCCCTACTTACAGCTCATTCAGCCCACAAAGAACCAGTGCGAGAGCAGTTTCTAAATGGGAAAGTTATGACCAATGTGGAGAGAAATGGCTGTAGCTCCTAAAACTGGACATTGATGCTTAAAAACTTGTATAAACGATGCCCTGAAAAAGGCTGTTTTCCTGCTGCAAGAGTATTACAGATTGACAAAAGATCACTGAGGTCCCATTGATCAACAGGTTTAAGAGCCGTTAATGATGCTCCTCTGAGAGGCTGAGCAGGCATAGCTGCCTCTGAGATTTTCTGAGCCCAGATTCAATTCAAGGGTAGGTCAAAAACCCCAACAAGCAACATCCAACCTTGCACTGAAAAACAGAAGAAATGCTGTCCCTTGCAATAAAATAAAACTTCCACGAGTTACCCAGATCCATAAACTTCATGTTTTTTCTTTAGCATCAACAGAAGAAAGATCAAGCTAATATTACCCTATTTTTATATGCCTTCAAATTTCATCAGAAGTTAATTTTTTCATTCTTTTTATTTCTGTCCCCAGGCAACGAAATTTAGCAGCAAGACAGAAATGTCACATCCTACAAAACCTGGTTCTAAACGTCTAATATTTTCATCCATTTACTGTCTTTGGACTAAACACCAACACTGATGCTTAAACAAAAAATCAAGTGCTCCTTGATAAACAGTCTTCCTGCAGGTTATGCCACTTTACTGTGACAGCCAAGGTTAAAGAGTAAATTTACAGCATTGATCAGGACTCTCTCATGTCTCACATCCTGAGCTGGTACAGTCCAGAGCATCCCTAATTTTAAAAAAACGTGATCCCAGTACTTATCCTAAAGTAAGACTAACCATACTGTGCAACAATGCAAGCACCTTTCTGGGGACCCGGTTGATAAATACTTGATCTCACAAACCATTTGGTACTAGTTATTTCCAAAATTATTATTCCCTTTCTACAAAATGCTTAACTTTGGCATGGAGCCTGATTCTGACATTTATCTCGTGATCCCATGATCAAACAAGCCTGCGTGCAAACCTCGGTGCACTCAGAGGTTGAGGCATAATTTGCTTAATTTTGTTAATACTTAAATGTAATTCCCAAGATGCTGGAATTAATAATTTCTTTGTCTGCCTTTAATATAAATCAAATTTAGGCAGCTGTGCATTTTCAGATCTAAACCACCCGTTTGCTTTCATGCACATTTGAGTTATGATCTCATTTGCACTGACAGAAAAGAAAGGTTAAATAATCTAATTTAGCCAAGTATCAGAGACTGAAAATTCCTTTGCAAAGAGTCTACTTAATAACTGCCATCTAATTCATCTCAGGTATTCAACTTTTATCTGGCACATAGATTTTAAGCATATGTGAGCCACATGCAAAGCATAATTTAATACGGCTGCATCTCAACACTATGTGAGTCTGGGAACTGCTACACCCAAATAGAACTGCTCCTACCTTCAGCCTCATCATTTATTTTGGACCCTGGAGAAACTTTGCATTTCATTAACAGGATTCCTTGTGGCTGAAAATGCTGCCTGGTTATGCTATCTACCAATAACAGTACCACAGTGAGGTAAGCTTTGACCTTGCCTTCCTCAAAAACAGAGTGATTTAGCAAAATCACTGTCTTCACATTCCTCTTTTTCTTGACTGCTTTCCCACACCCCCCACAGAAAATGCTTTCAAGTACTGGGGGCAGACGGTGGCTCACTGGAATAACAGCCTCACCTTATCCAAGGCTCTCTGAGTCAACAGAAAAGCCTCCATTGGTTTTAAGCATCTCTGAGGCAGCCCTGAAGGTGTAGCCAGGTACTGTATGGAATTTTTTTGCTAGACAGCTTCCTAGAGTCAAGGATCACATGCACTTGGGCATGCCTGTGGTCAACTTGCCTCTGCCTTCACTTAAGTGTGGGGAAACGTTGCCCTGAAAGGCTGTGATTGAGGCACAACAGCAAATAGCACCCCTGGATGAACCTGGGAGGACAGCCAGGCATGGAGAAGGGTGTGAAAACAACAAATTGTGATGTTTCCATAAAAAAACCACCAAGAAGTTTGTGGCACATTAAATAATAGAGAAACAGTATTTCGAAAAATCAGCTATAGCCGTCACGCTAAAACTCTAGCAAACCTTCCCCTTGTTATTATCTTTATTATCTCCTACACCCACCACAGTTGCACCTGGCATTTTACATGGAGAACAGAAACAAAAGGACTTTCCCAAGAGCATTAGGATCAAAGCACTTAGCACATATTTAAGGGCTTTATGTTTATTGCATGATTAGTGTTGTTAGCATGCCAAGAACTGGAGATTGGCATGCTGCTGATATTTTCAAATAAATATACTGCCTAGTTTAAATAAATGCAAGGAAAAAAGTTTAAATAAATACAGCAGAGATATTTCCATATCAACTGTTTCCATAAAGGTCAGAACACGATGCTGAACATCTCCTGCAATGCCTTGCTCTGCTCTGCTTATGTTTTTGTTTCCACAACAAATTTCTTTTCTGTTTCAAAGTTTAGGAGATGATCATTTTGTTTTACCAAGTGTGTGCAAATTGCTTTAAAATAACCCTTTCTGCATTTCCTGATCTGATCGTTCTGAAGATGAGGGTACATCCTGTTCAGTAAGACCTCCCTAAAACAGAAAGGCTGCTACTTGATGCACAGGGCTGGCAGCAGGAAAAAAAAAAAACAGAGTATGTTCAAAATCTCTTAAAAATTTGTTCAAAATTTCTGGTGAATTTCTGGGAGCAGGGTCAGTCCAGCACCAAGAGGACTCTAGAGCACTGGGCACAAATGAACACATCTCAGCAAGAAGAAAAAGGCACCACAGAGCAGTCAAGAAGAAATGGAACGACTGCCTCTTGTAAACTTTGTGCATTGAAGGGGCAGTTCTGCAAAGGGCAGAAGGGCATATGCCCAGCAAGAACCTGGGAACACTCACCCCCCAGAAGTGAAAAGTTGCAGAAAATGCTGTCAGACCACTTCTCAGACCCACCGTGCATCAGCCAACGATTTGGGAGGTATTTAAGACAATGAGTGCAAGCTGTGGTGATCATCAAATGAGTTCCCAAAGATATGTGTATGCTCCATAGCTCAGCAAGGGCAGGGCTGGGAAGGATTAGACTAAAAATGGCTTTATCAGATTCTGCCAGGAGCAACTTTTTGGAGGAAATTAAAATCAATCCTTGTAGATTTAGACTTCCCCACATTAAGGATTTTATGGAAAGTCAGCAGCTGTAAGTAAGCCCTGGTTCATCCTTTCCAACAATCTGAGACAAAATGTGTTGGATGAAATAAAGCAGAAAAGCAACAGAGCCCTCCAATGCTTTACACCCATTTTCTAAGAGGGCTGTGTTCCTGGATGTCAGCAAACTTCTCCAGCTACAAGCAAAGCCAACAATGTACTCTCATAGGTACCTTTCAGCAGCCTATTAGTCTGTATCACCTTTTTTACTACCGCTAACACTGCTGCTGTCAGATACTGAAACCGTATCTTGGTGACTTCTGTACCTCGGAAGTCTCTTGAGCACAAACGACATGAACAGACACATCACCAAGGAAAGCCTGGATCCTTCCTCACCAGCTGAACCTTTACCAGGAATCTTAAAATGCTGGAACTTTAATGTGCTGTCCAGCAACAGGGGCTCTGTGGCATTCAAACCAAATTAGCTTCACAACAGCCAGGTATTTCAGCAGGTAATTGCCTTGGCTTCAGTGAGACAGGCTGAAAGCAAGGCTGCAGCACTTTAGGAGATGTTTAGGAAATATTTATTGCTGCTCTGAAGCCCTGGTTCTCCCACCGATGTGTTTTAGCACGGTCTTGTGCCCATCTGCATTGGCATGGTGAGAAATCCATGAAATTGGCTGGGGATACATGCAGGGCAGGAGTCACCCAGCTTGGCCTTCCTTTCCTGACAAACTAATGAGGCATGACTTAAGGCATATGGGTGCTGAGTTGTATGGTCATGATGATTTTAGTTTGTGCATGTGATTCTTGTACATTTAAAAGGGAAGAGGGGTCTCTACATTCAAAGGAGGGCAAATAGACCAGAGACCTGAACAAAACGCACCAAAGCACTGCACTGCAGTTTTGAAAGAGGCTTTAGAAATGTTTAATCCACACTGACTCCTCAGAGGAATGGGGTGATGGAAAAAAAAGGCACAAACATTTGGGATTTTGGAATGTATAGTCTGAATGCATTTGTGAGCATTGTCCAGAGCCCCTGTGGAAGTGCTCTGGGGAGCCCTCTTAGAGCTGGAGGACAGCCCCCAATCTGAACGAGAGCAGGCTTTGCCCCAAGGAGCCCTCAGTTGCCCCAGACATGGGCAAGAGGGAACTTCCATGCTGGACTGCCCTCTCTGCAGTTCCCACACAGGGTCTCCATCCTCCAGAGGCTCGGGTCTTGGCTTAGAGCTGAGGCACAAAGCTCCCCAAGTCATTATTGCAAAAGAGAGAAATGAAACAATCCACTAAATCTTCACCTTCCCACCACCAAACTCAGATGCAGGCACTGGTGAGTGGCCTCATATGATGTCTTACAACACGTTAAAAAAAAAACCCAACCAAAAAACAAACAAAAGAACCCCCCCTACAAACAGAAAAAAAGGAGGAGAAAAAATTTAATGTGTTGTTGCAGTGGAAGAAAGAGCTGGTGTGTCTGGAGCCCATTGCTCCAGCACAAATTGCCCAGAGGAAAGGATGCTCTTAGATTCTTTAACTCCTGCAAAATTTAAGGCCCTGGGTGCCAAAGTCAATACAATAATTTCCCTAAGCTGGGAAACCTCACAAGATTTGTGGGAAGAAAGAGGTAACTGCAGCAGAAGCCATGTATCTCCTCTCCTGCAGCATCCACCCCATAAGCAGCACCTTCTCTCCCTCTTTTCCCTGCTCTGTTGTTACACCACAAAAGACTTCATCAGGCACAGAAATTAGCAGGGATGTGAGCACACAAATCTCTCCTAAAAGCTGTGTCCCTGCCCTGCTCCACACTGTTTACCTTGAACAACAAACAAAAGCCCTGTAGAGCCACTGCAGGTCTCTCCAGGGAGGGAGGCATTAGATGGCATTTCCTCAAATTAGGAGATATGTGAGCAACCGAAGGACACCAATCCAGTGGCATGTGCAAGGTACTGATGAAGTCTATTTTCCATGCTGTGGCACTTTTAGGAGAGTACCAATTGAAGCAGCAAGGTGCCTCAGCTGACACTTCATATTTTAGCAAATAGTGGTACTACAATGCCATTTAGATATTCTGTCCCAGAATAGGATTTCTCTGTATTGGATGGAGTAAAACACAAAGCAAAGAGCTCGCCAAGAAATTTCACAGGTGTGCATTGCACTGGGGAGTTGTAAGAGCACTGAGCTGCTGCTTGCTCCCCCATTTTATAAAGAAGAATCTTGGCTTAATGCACTAGGGATAAATACTGTCAACCTGCACATGGTCGTGGTCTTGGGCATCAGACAGATTCTCATTCATGCTGCTGGCTCACATACCTCCCCCGTGGGTTAGTAAAATTAAAATATGAATAGAGCTTTAAGTGCCTTTGGAACAGGACTGACTACACCGTTTTTTTCTTAATAAATGCACAAATCAGTCACTGGGAAAGTTATAAGCATAGTAAATCTCTTTGTGCTTAGTGTCCCTCATTGTTGCATCCTTCTTTCTAAATCCCTAGGATCTGAGCAATAGCAATGATTGCAGTGTGGAGTATGCTGTGTAACTCTGGAAAATGGGCAAAACCACAGGCAGACCTCCCAAAACCCAGCTCAGGGATCTGCCTGAGGATTCTGCACTTCACAGCTCATCCCTGAAAGTGTGTTACTGCTTCAATGGGTCCCTTGCAGTCTAAAGCATTCCTGTACTCAGAGCCAGTGCTTTGGGAGACAATATTCCCAGCAACTGCCCTTTTATTTATTGCTTTATTTCTCTCCTGTGGGTATGTGCAGATGTGCAGGAGATCTGCAGCCAGGGATGGGCCACCCGTAACACAAGGACTGAAGCCAGTCATCACTGAACAGCAGCCTCACCACTTCTTGTTCGAGTTTAGGCCTAGAAAATGACTATTTCGTTGAGAAAAAGTGTAAGAGAGGAGGTGTAAAAAGGCAACCACAGAGGCATGCCAAATGCAGCCAAACAGCCACTGCACTATGGGAGGAAAGAGACTGCTCTGAGTGGGAAAGTGCACTGAGGAACTTGGGGGGAAGATGCACTGTCTGGGGGCAAAGGAGCAAGATTTTAAAGATGCCTGAAAATAACCTTTGTGAGTCTAACCACTGGTCCAGCTCCTGTCTGTCCAGGCAGTGGCAACAGGAGAGGTTGTTGAAGGACAGCAGATGAGATTCTCTGCAGCTCCTTTCCCTGGTACTTCCCCTGCATTTAGTCACTGGATCAGGGAGGTCAGAAGGGACATTGCTGACCAGTCCTTTTACTTCTCCATCAGACTAAGAGGTCATGAGGGGTGTAAAGAACAATGGAGGCCTGCAACAGGGAGAGTGGATTGCAACAGCTGAGCTTTAAGCTGCAGGAAATCAGTCCCATAAGGAGTAGATCCGGGAATCACCAAGGTGCTGGCTCAGTGTTATGCACACAGTGCCCCAGGGGGGGTCCCTCACCTGCAGGTGTAGCTGATGGGCTCCCATGGTTGTTTTCCTGCTAATGGAGCACCAACACCAGCAAAGAGGAGACAGAGAACTGAAAACAAAAGTATACCTATATAGTTCTTCTTTAATTAGAAACAGAAGGGGCAATGAAAGCTGGTGATAATACGAAAAAAAAAAAAAGGGGGGAGATTTTAGGGTAAAAAGAGATGAAAAAAATGATGTTCCTGTACTGGGCAGCTGGATACCAATGGCTTTGCCCACCTGTGATTGCCTTGGAGCCACCAACTGTGGGCACTGAGGTAAGGAGAGAGATGCATGAGCATCCATCACCACTGCCTCAGTGGAGCAACAGGCCGAAACTCTTCAAACAAAACCCCAACAGCAGTTCAGCAATGCTGCTGTCACAGCAAATTCATTTTCTGCAGAGGAGAGGAAGGGAACAGCAGCATTGTATATACTTGCAACCAAATCTGTCCCTGGTTATCACTTCTGCCTTAGCAAGACCTGACATCCTGCCTGCTATGAACATTATCAGAACAATGACACAGAGAATATTGCTGTTGAGCAACCTATTTTCAGACAGCTGCACGGGGAAGGCATTTTGCAAACAACATGTTGGGGCTTTGACAGAATTAAATACAAATAACCCAAAGTTTCCACTGACACCAACTTTAAGATTAAAATTCCGGAGCACCAGCTGCCTGACACAAATGTTGGCCAGGCAGTTCTTCCACTTCCCACCCAGTTCAGAGCCCCTTTGCTGCTCTCTCCCTGTGTGCAGCCAAAGAGCCCTGCAATGCCATCAATGGCACCAGCTTCCTGCCGAGGGAAACCAATGCTGTCCTAGCCCAAACCTGAACTCACATCCACAATAACAGAGTCTGGACCTTAGCCAGTCAATGTTCTAATTACTTGACAGTAAGCTTCTGATTCTTCATTACAGCACAAGGCCCTCAGAGACTCTGATACCAGCACCTCTGCCTACAGGATACAGAGCTGGGAAGCACTGAGAGCTACACAACTACTGCACCAGCAGCTTGAACTTCAGGTACCCAGATTGACAAGCACTTGACAAGGCAGACTACTTTTAAAATCATAATACTTTTTGGAAAAAAACCAAACAAACCCCAAATAAATCTAAACCTCACCCACCCATTTTCCAGAGTTCAAAGTCAAATGATCACTGCTCTGTGCAGTGAAGCCCAAATGACTCACCCAACTGAAGCAGGGTGCTGTGAGATATAATTGTTTTACCTTATCTGTGACCATTTCCTAACTCAGAAAGAATGAGAAGCCCACAACAAGTTGATTCAGCATTATTCATAAATTGTATTAGGATACAGCTGGATATTAAGGCAAACTCAAAATATCAGAGATTATTGCATGGAGCAAATCTGCTCCAAGACAGATGCTTTAAGGGAGGTTATGCATATATATTATATATGTGGTATATATGTGGGTATATTTATTAAAACCAAACCTCAGGTTTTAAGTGAAGCAATGGGTAATTCTCATTGTGAACATCTCCTTCATTCTGGAGAACATGGCAAGATTTCCTCTTGGGATTCAAGAGTGTGTATGGAGATCTGCATTCATACCATAAGGCATTCAGAGGAGGAAAAACACTCTGTATTCTGGTGACAGTCAGTGCACGTTTTCTAAAGCATGGTTTTAATAAGAAAGTCAGGTCTATCACATGGTGTACAATGCTGCAATGGGTAAATACATGTTCTTAAATGAGCAGGGGAATAAAAGTGTCACCTCCTCTTAGTCCTCTTTGAACATACATTATAATGACAAGACATCTCACCAGTCTCCTGTTGTAAAATTATCATTTACACATACAATCCATTTATCCATTTAATTATCTCTTCCAAACCTGGATTAAACCAGCCAGATAAAGATCACTTGTTTACTTTATAAAATCCCAGTGGAATTTTGCCTGAGGACTGCAGGTTGGATGCTTCAGACTCTCTTTGCTTTAATTTGTATGTGTTTTATAGTACTAATTTCACTGAAACTTGAGTAATGCTAAACCAGTCAGATGATTGCAAGAAATTAGTTAGCCAAACTTTGTAATTCATACACTTTTAACTGTGTTTGTTTAATCATTGAGAATGACAGTTTCTGTTGGACAACAAAGCAAATAAAAGAAAAGCCAGATAAAAGATGGAACATTGCAGAACCATTTCAGAAAGTTTAGCAAAAGTTACCAAAATTAAGTATATGATCTGAATTTAGCAAAAGACTCAAGAAATCATTATACAAATTCATTTATGATTACATTCTACTTGTCTTTAATTTTCACTGTTCAACATTAACATTAAACATTGTAAATGTATGCAATATTTATATAAAATTAAATAACAGTATTGGAAAAATAAATACACTTTTACATAAATACATAAATCCATACTGCTGAAAAGTTTCAGCTAATACTATACTCTTGTTTCAAAAGTGACCAAAAAAATATGGTAGTGACACTCCATCCCAACAGATGAAGTATGTATAGCTACAGAATGTTTGCAAACGATGACAGAACTAAAGCAAATCCGGGTGATACCACACTAAAGGAGAAAAATTTGGCCATTACTATCTACAGTAGTAGCACGAGGTAGACGTACACGTGGAGTGTTCTGCTGGAGGGACATGAAGCCCTGGGGACCCCATAGATACTTCTCAGTCTTCAAACAGCTCTGGGTCCCCTATGTCAGAGCCCAAGGACACCTTGGTAAATGAGACTGAAAAATCAAATCAGTTCCTGGCAACGGTGGGGGCTCAGCCCTGCAGCCCCTTCCCCAGGGCTGTGACTCTGTGCCAGCTGGGAGGAGACACTGTAGGCAGGACAGGGTGTCCCTGCCCTCCACCTGTCTGCCAAATGTCCCACCTGCTCCCAGGAGAGCAAGGACAACCCACTGAGACTAACAGAACGGAGTGGAGCCAAGGGAACTTCTCCTGGGTGAAAAGCAAACAATCAGACTAGAGGACTGCACCCTGTGTTTCCAACACTGAGATGCAGGTGCAGCCCTGGAGCCTGCTCCTGAACAGCCATGAAAAGCTGAGTGACACCAGAACGAAACACAACTCTGTCCACACCTTTGGCTCTTGCAAATGGTCCAGCACAGGTAAACCAAGGTTGGCAGGACCTCCCAGCTGGCAAATCCTGTGGGGCAGCCAGCACACGCATCGCTACCTCTGCTTACCTCACCTTGCTCGTCCTTAACAGCAGCCAGGCTGATGGACAAGGGGTACATTAGCACCTCAAATGAAATATTTCATAGCACTGGCTCTTGTACTGGTGAAGCACCGGATACACACCAGTTCAGCAGTTTTATGGCTATTGCAGAACTCACTGAGGTATGATAAAAATATTGAAGAGTGTTACTGAAGGTATCCATGTTACTGAAAGCACCCACAGAAGGAGAGCCGGTTTTGGCAAGATGACTTTCCAAACTACGACAATTAAGGAAGTCCAATACATTAAAAAACAGGCCTCTTTTTTCTTTTCCTATAAAGTGCTTTTGAATCAGTTTTTTTTTTTCAAAAAAGTCTTCAAATGCTTTTATAACAAAATACACAATAAAGGCTGACATCTGTTTGAAGGCCACTCCCAAATGGACAGGTCCGTGGTTTTCCAGGGCTTCAGAAGCACCTCAGGTGGCATTTGCTTTGGTGCAGGATCAGAGCAGAGGTTGCTGCTCTGGGCAGGGAGAATTGCAAAGGTGTGGCACCCAAAATAGCACCCCAACCCTGTGGTTCAGGGCTGCTCTGCCCTCACAAGAACATCTCTGTCGCAGACTCCTCCAGCAGCAAAGAAGCAATGTAAGACACCTCTGCTCTAAATACTATTTTGTTATTGGGAAACTCCTAGGGTTTTAAGCCTTTGAGCACCTTGCTGATCATTTGCTGGTTAGTGATAGAGCAGCAGCTGGAGATCAAGATACACAATCACTCTCCAGACCAAAGAGAGACGCACGAGAATAGCTTTGAACAGGTGCCTTTGAACTGTACATCACAGTCTTATTATATACACAGGAACAGAAATAGAGCACAGGTGTGGATGCACACATGTTTCTATGTAGGTCTGTGTGTGGGCAGGTAGGGACATGCACACACATCTATACACACTTCTACATGCCTGGGAATTTATGCCATTTAGCACGTTCTCCCCACTTATCTTGCTTTTGGCAGAGAACATGCAACTGCTAAACCAGTAGATGCCCAGTGCAGTATTACCATTAAAGAGTAGAACAGTTTAACTTCAATGGAAATGTACTGCTTAAATTCCAGGTTTAAATCCACAGGCAAAAACTTAGTCAGAACCAAGATTCATAATGCACAGCACTTGCACAGTGTAATAAAATGGACAAAGGTGGCTACTTAGCAGAAAGTGCCTTTTAAATTAAAGGACTCAAGCTCCTCCCTAATGTAAGCCCTTCCTGAACAGGTGTTATTCTGAATATATTGTAAATAATCCTCTGTAAGTGCAGTTTTAAGACATGAAGCATTAGCACCTTGGTTTGAAGCAAATTAAATGTTGTTAGGGAGTATCTACAAAACGGTTCACAAAGAGAAAGAGTTTATGGTCGTACCGAGCTCCAAGGACCAGCACTCCAGGCAGCATCTCTAGGACAGTCCTGCACATTGCACTGCTCTCTGTCTGGTGGCTTGTCAAGGATTTCACAGCTCAGATCTGTAAACCTTTCCCCATTAGGGCGCTGGCACACCACCAGCCGTGTCCTTGTCCCTGCTCCACATGGCTTTGTGCACTGCAAGTCAGCAGAGGACAGAGCAATCAGCATTGGGACAGCAAAAATACTGCTCAGTTGCTGCCCGAAGCACTAGCACCTCAAAAGACCAATGGTAGTTTTTGTTCCCTACTAACCCACTCTAGCCAAACCTCCTTGTGAGCCTCAGATGGACCTTCAGCTGCTTCAGCTTCTCTCCCCCTAAAGTTGTTCATGCTGCTCCACCATGATATTGCCGACTCAATGTTACAGTGGAGGTTTACCTCTCCAATTGCTCATCTCAGATTAATTTTCAAAAGGGAGTAGTGATTTGAATTAAAAAAAAGGCATTCAGTTAAACTAGGCTTCTCTTAGAAAGTCTTCATTTTTGTAAAACTTACTTTTGCCTGGGAAGAAAGTTTTCCCATGACAAATGGAAACCAAAACACCACCCAGCAATTGCTTGGGTTCACTCATTTGTCAGAGGCTGCCCTTCAAGTTCCAATTTTTCTAATATATGTCACCACAATAGCCCTCTCTTCTCCCATTTTTCAGCCACCTGCTAATGAAAGTCTTGCCCTGGGCAGGGAGCCCAGATGGATGGTGCACTCACCTCTCCCCAGTTGCCATAGGCCCACTGAGGGCAGGGGCCAGATTCGCACGATCTCTGCTCCATGGGTTTGCTTTTCTCATCGCAGTTATTTGCAGTGTATCCGTTTTCATCCTGGCACACCACGACCCGCCGTTGGAAGCCCCCCGCACACGTGCTAGAGCACTGCAAGACACAATTGCCCACGGCCTCACTGACTCCATGAGTAAGTTTGCAATCCCAGCTCCTTCCCAGCGCCTTGCGGTGGGAATGCACTGCTAGAAGGTTAATACAGCTAACAGGCATTTTTAAACTTCAAAACTCAGCTATTGATAATAGCAGTGCAATGACTTAGGCACTGACTAAGCAAAGAAAGTAAACACCAGCCTAGTTTTAAGCAGGTGAGTAATCCCCGCTGCAGTGTTTGACACCCTATTTGTACTTAATTCCCTTCAGAGCCTTCCATGATAGAGCATTGCATACTGTTTGCACTGAGAGAAGCAGGCATCGAGGCTCTGCTGTGCTTTGGCAACAACTCTGCACAGCTGTAAATGTCCCAGGAGACAGCCAAGAAAAAGAGGCCGGCCTTTGACTCATGGAAAATGATACTGTCAGCTTTCTGCCTAGACTACATTGGAGATATGAGAGGCTGACAAATAATGCCTGAGCCCTTCTGCAACACTTGCTTGTGTGAGCAGAGAGCCAGGAGTGGGGAGGAAGGTCCCTCTCTCTTTTCCCTTTGTGCTAATTTTAAGAAAAGACTAGATTAGCTTGGGAAAGAAACACAACCCAACAAAACGCAGGAATAAGAGAATCGGGGCACTTACAGCACCCCAGGGGCCAATCCTCCACTGATTGCCTCCTGGTGCACGGTTTCGGTTCGGGCTGCCCCCAGGGTGCGGTTTGAGGCGGTGATCCGGATAGAGGAAAGGGGGGATGGGCCTGCCGTAGTCATGGCTGTTTGGATGACAGGGAGACATGGAGCAGTCTTGCTCGGTGGCAGGGAGGTCGTCTGGGTCACACTCGCTCCGATCCACCAGCTGGTCACTGTAATTGATGCAGATCACTTGTCGCGTTGCCTTACCTTGACCACAAGTCACCGAGCACTGTGTTACAGTGGGAAAAGGAGACACAGTCACATTTCCAGTTTTGAAAACCAGCTCTTGCTAATAATGAACAGCAGAAAACCCAAAAAAATCTCACTTATAAAAGAGCAAGTGTGACAGATTAATGAAGCACATTTCCAGCAATGAGGTCTCTTGCAAGAGACAACATGATGCTTACAGAGCTCCACTCCAAGGCTTTCCACTGCCCACACGGTGTCACGGTGCACATTTCTGTGGCTGATGGCTTTGGAAGGTGGAAACAAGCTGACTCATCGGCCACGGAGCCCTGGTCATCCCGGCAGCTGACGTATCTCATCCGGGTTCCCTTCCCGCACGTTGCGGAGCACTAGGGAAGAGCAAAGAGTGCTCCACTAGGAAGTTGCCTGACACATATTGCAAGGGCTTTGTAATGAAAAGGTGGGTATGTGCACTTTAAAATATCACACTGTCTATTAAAAAATAATCCTGAAAGTATTATGATGCGTGCTTACTGGTGTCCAGGATCCAAATCTCCACTGTGTCCTCTGAGTGCCTGATATGGCTCTCTTGGCTTCGGGACTATTTGGATGGGAAGGACATACAGCTACTTCACAGTCCTGTACAGGAAATACATGGAGGAAAAGCAAGAAATAAAGAATTTGCAGATGTTTTGATTAAACCACCTCCTCTTCAATGTAATTATGAAGAACACACATTATCTTGAAACTCTGTGACCTGCATGTGTTGTGCAGGCAGGCTTCCTCCCTGTATCCTCTTGGTGAATCAGCAAAACTCAGTATCAATATCCTGAAGCTTTCATATGCAGTACCCTAAGTGGACTTTTGACTTATTAGGAACTCTACAATAGGGATCCCCATAACCATGTGCCATCTCCATGCATTAAAACCAGATGTTTTTGAGGCAAAAGATGAAAGTTCATTAAGGGTTCTGGCATGAACACACATCTGCAAAACAGCAACTTTATCTCCCTTCAAAGCTCCCTTCCTTCAGTGTGAAACCTGCAGCCCACACAATAAAGGCTATGCTACTGATTGCAGCCCTTTGATTCCCTGCAGCCCACCAGACCACCTATATCCATGTGCTGATCTCCACCACACACCGAGCAACGTGAGGTTTTCGTGACAGACATGTCATTCTGCTCAGACTTCGTAGGGTGCCTCACAGGAGGGCTCTGGTCCTGCCCGGACCTCCTGGGAGGTCTGGTGCCAGAAACTATGAGCATCCATGACTTTACTCCATTGAGTAGTCTTTGCCAAAAAGGAAATTAATACTGATTGTCTCTATGAGGGGGAAATCTTCTGACAAATGGCATACCTGATTTCCGTTTTGCTGTGATTTTACTTATGCTGGAGGCATGCATGCCAAATGATGGCTGATGACAGGTGGGTTTGTTATCCCTTGACTGTAGTGCAACTGGTCTCCATACATGGGAAAAAAAGATCTTTCCCAAAAGCTGTGGCCTTAGTTAAACTCTGTGAGTTCATGCAAGACTGAAGCTGCACAGGGCATGAGCACTACAACTCTCCTAGATGACAGATAGATGGTAATGTCCTGTTTTATTCAGCTCCTCCAGACACCTTGGACATATCCTCTGCTTGAAATGGTAATTTTCATGTTTGCTTCCAAGTACACAGCATGGAAAGCCTCTTCAGCAAATTTGCAATGGGTGTGTGATATTCCTTAATTTATCTGACTAGGAAGGACGTGTCTGGAACTGTAGCTGTCACAAACATTACATTGTCCCATCCAGCAGACAAGAAATTACAGCCTCTCACCCTCGTTTGTGGCAAGGGGCAACAACAACAGTCCTGTTGCCACATGAGCCCAGACTGCAGCCAAGCATTTTCAACTCCATGCAAGCCAAAGGAACTTTTTGCTGTGTCAGGACCTGAACCTCTGAGGCCAGTAAATACTGTCTCAGCCTTGTGGTGTCTTGTTATCCCATAGTCATCCACTGCAGCTTCTTTAGCTCATGAGCTCTTAGGAGTCCAGCTTTAGTGCTGCAGCTGAACACACCCTCACATCCCATTGTATGACTAGAGCTCCATGGATATAAAACATAAGCAAAGGTAATTGATCTTCACCCACCAAGTTCTGATACCCTCAAAGGTTGTCTCTTGCCTTTCTGGCATCTGATGCTTCAGAGTGTAAGGTGAACCACATGGAGAGGATCTGGATGGGAACTCCCTGAAAACAGTTTATGTGTCCCATTTCTACAAAAGCAGGGTGCTGTGCTGCATCTTTCCAACAACCATGCGCAGCCCAAGGTACTGCTTTGCAGGGCAGGCATTCAGGGCAAGGCTTTGCTGCAGCAAGATGTCCCCTGAACCTGTAGGCTGGATGCCTCTCTACACACACTGGGAAAAGATGAAGACAGGATTTACCTGGGTATCTGTAGGCCTGGTTGCAGCGTTACACTCATTATCATCCACCACTGACATGTAGGTGCCCACAACACACTTCACTGCTCTCATCTGGTAGCCTTGGCCACAAGTCACAGTGCACTGGGAGAAGACAGATGGGAGAAAAGAGCACTAGGTCTGAGTAGGTGCTTTGGTTAGAAAGTATTCATCAGCTCAGCCTCTGTTTAGGCACGTAGCGAGAGCAGCAAAAATAAAAGACAGTTTCCCTTCTGGTTTCTCTCCACTTCATGCATTTCAGCTTTAAATTAGGTCAAAGTTTTAACTTGCTGCAGCCACCAGTGCCTTGCACGCTTCACTTGCTTCTTCGGGAAGGAAGGTGCAAGCACTGAAATGATTTACTTTGCTGCCCACATTAGAATCAGAGTCTGGTAGAACCTGCATATCCTTCTTTATAACTGGTTGTTCAGCCCCATGGTAGCATGAGCAGCTAATGAATAATTTTACTGATGGGAAATATGTCTGACCGGGACAACTGGTCTGGGTTTGTTGCTGTTTTTCAAGTCAAGAGCTAACAGCTTTGTGAAAAAGCAGTTGCCAGAACACTCTGGGAGGAATGAGTAACTTGTATTTTAACAGAATAAACCCCTTACTAACCCCGAAACTGGAAAACATTAAAAGCAACAAAAGTTATTCAATGTGAGCAGCTTTTCTGTGAAAATTAGGCCATGTATTTATGTGCCTAAATATGGATTTAGGAGCGTAACCTTGGAAACCTCTTTTTTTGAAAATCACGGCCAATTTAGTATGACAGAGATTAAATTTAGCACAAAGAGCAGGTACTGTTATTGCTGCCTATCCACTGAACCCAAGCAAACAGAGGGCTGCTTTGGTGTGCAAATCAATTAACACAGTTATGCCGCTGAATTTGGATGAAAGGGCAGCGCCCAGCCCCAGCCACCCTTATCCAGGTCCCCCCAGCCAGGAGCCCTGTGGGGCTGTGTGGTACCTGGCCCCAGGGCCCCACTTGCCACGAGGCACACTCCTGCTGCTGGCACATCTGCACCGACTCCGGCTTCGTCTTGGGGTCGCAAAACCTGTCGTTCAATCGATCTTCTCCAAACTGGCACCATGTCTGGCGGTGCTTGTGCCCTTTTCCACAGGTGACCAAGCACTGTGAGGAGAAAAGTGCAAGCTCAGGTGGTGTCAGGGATGCATTGCCAGCTCAGCACCTGCCCTGGCACTGGAAAATAAACCTGGAGACCTACTGCAACCACTGCTTAAAAAAATCTGGTGCTGAAGTGCAGCTGTTTAGCTAACATCAGCATGTCCTGGAAGACAGGGGAATATCTTGTCAACAAGAAAATTGTTCTCAGGAGCTGGTCTAGAGCAGGGGCTGGAGCATGAAAAGCACAGCTGGGCTAGAATCCTTCAGCATGGGCAAAGTGAGACCACAAAGGCTCTTGACTTCCAGCAACTGTGAGATGCAGCGCAAAGGCACAGCACTGCCCTGTGCAGTTTTAGCTGTACACAACAGGGTGCTGATAAAAAACTTGTTCTTTCTGAGTGTGCATTTTAAGGGTCTTGGCTTCTGCAGACTGTGAGTGCCTCTTCCACTGCCCTGGCGTGGCTTGGAGTGCCACCAGCTCGAATCGGAAGACATGTTTGGTAGAGAACAGTCCCTGTTCCCATTTAATTGCTTTCATTATGTCCTAAAATAATATGACTCACAGAAACAAGAGAAATTTGGCCACAATGATGATGAGTCCCCTTTGGAGACTGTTCTCCAGCACCCCCAGTCCTGCTGCAGAGACCAACCTATCAAGATAGTTTTGTTGCATTGCAAAAAACACCAGCAGCAGTGGAAGAGGTATTAAACAGCAGAGAGGCTGAGCAAAATATCAGCAGGGTGCAATCCTGCCCTCCAGTGACGGCCAGAGCTGCCAGGGCTCTTGAGGACAATCTCAAGGGAAAATGAGGTCAGAAGGTATTTTTCTTCCCAAATGTACAGCAGAACGACAGAAAAGCTGGGGAGAAATTATCACAGGATCGGAGAGACATTAACCCCCTGTGGCTTTGCAGGGAGGAAAGTGGCCACTTGACCAGTGGTAACAAGGCCAGTGACTTTGCTGCCTATCTGAAGCCTCCCTGTGCCCCCTTCTGCAGGAGGCATAACCAAATCGTGACAGCCCAGGGGTGGAGACACCTCTTTGCAGATACCAGACCCTCAGCAGGGAGGACCAGCAGGGTGAGCCCACCCTGGTGACCAGCACCTACCTCGGACCAGTCGCCAGTTTTCCACTGTGGGCATGAGAAGTCACTGCATCGCTGCACTGTCAGCTTCTCCTGCTGGCTGCACTTGCTGTCATCCAGGATGTCGTTGTAGGTGCTCACACACATGGCTCGCCGCCGCCGCGTGCCCCCACCACAGCTCTTGGAGCACTGCGAGGGACATACACCCAGTCAGTATTTCCTGCCACTCTACTGCTACTGCCTCCTCCTCCTTTGCAGTCACCGTAGAGTGACTGCAGGAAACCTCTGCAGCAACAATTTATACTTTAAG
Source organism: Donacobius atricapilla (assembly GCA_013397315.1). Classification (NCBI taxonomy): domain Eukaryota; kingdom Metazoa; phylum Chordata; class Aves; order Passeriformes; family Mimidae; genus Donacobius; species Donacobius atricapilla. The sequence goes on from WBMY01010935.1 coordinate 173,610, forward strand.
TAACAGGCTTTTACTTTCTGTATTCCTTTAAAAAGCTAATCCTGCTGAGCTTTATATAATGTCGCAGCAATGTGTTTCACAAATTCATTTCAGGTTATAAACCCACTATTACTTTTACAAGTACTGCCTTTCAGTTCTCATAAATGGCTGCTGCTCGTTCTTAGGAGAGATTAACTCTCTCTGACCAGCCAGCCTCCCTTCACTGTGCCCTCCCTGGAAATCCCCAGGCTTGTCAATCTCTCATTGCCTGCATTCAGGGATTTTCTTCTTCATGCAAAAGCTAAAATGTGTAAAGGAAACAAATTTCAGAAGTCCTCTGATGATGGCAACGTGCCCTCCCCAGCTCCTGGCAGTGGTGACAGCTTTGATGGCAGAAGACAGCTAGTAGAGATTCATGTAATAAAGACAGATACTTTCAGTATAGATTAATTGCAGTGGAAAGTAAGGAGTACCAGGCTGATTCAGACTAGAGTGTCCTCCAGAAGAAGCAATGAAAGCAGAACCACTGTGGCCATATATTACATATATTCTCTTAGCTATCTAAACAGCCCAATGTACTCCTGTGCAAGGAGCAGCATTCGCTGAGCACTCCTCACCTCAGTCCAGGCCGAGTACCGCCATCCTCCCACGTTACAGTCTCCAGTGCACTTCTCCCTTGTGCTGGGCTTGGCCTGGCTGTTGCAGAAGCGGTCGTCCACCTTCTCTATCTTGCCCTCCAGCTGGCTGTACTTGGAGCAGTAGATCTCCAGGGTGCGGTAGCCCAGCCCGCACTGCGCCGTGCACTCGCTCTTCCTCGCAATGTGCCACCTGCAACGAGGACAGCAAACATCAGCCCTGGGCTCTGCAGGGAACGTGCTCAAGGGTGTTTGACCGAAATAAGGAATATATGCTCTTGAACTGGAAGTTTTGGCTCTGTGTCACACTTCCCAGTGCTTTGGGACTTCCAATTACCCTGGCATTGCTGCTTGAAGGGAAGGGACTGTCAGCAGGTCTCTCTTAAGCAACTGAAAGACAGCAAAGGCACATGGTAACCCTGTGAGACCAGCCAAGGTGGCAAGAGTAGTTCATGGCCAATCAAGGAGCAGTGCTCTGAAAGCTTCTGAAAGCTTTCCACCCCATGTTCCTCTGCACCTGCCACCTCAGCCTCTAAAAACTCAAAGCTGGTAAATACAGCATTAGAAAATGATCTGCACAGGCTTGAGTGATGTTCCACATTGCAGGACACCCATGCAGCAGTTTCAGCTCTCCAATGGACAAGCAAATTACTTGCTACCAGACACTCAAGCCCCCGCTCCATCAGCAGGGATTAGAAGTGTTCTCTCATGACAGATTTCCACCCTGCTGCCTCATCTGTGAGATGAACAAGGATGGTGCTGGAGGCCCCCAAGGACCCACCTGGGGATACACCCCTGCTCCACATCAGCCCAGCTCTGGAAAGAGATGCTGGACATGAGGCCTGATCCAGGGAGATGCTGGAGACCCTGAAGCTAACAGGAGCCCATTGCCCCTCACACCTGGTAGGGTTGGCTTCTGAGGGAGGAGGCAGTGACATCCTCTGGGGGCCCTGGAGATCCTCGGGGTGCTGCCTGTTGCCTGTATAGGGAGCACAGAGCCTGCCTCCCAAGCCAAGAGAGCAAACACTATCACAGCCCAGAGAAGAATAAGATCAAGGGGATTTGGAATCAATAGCTCCTGACTGGTGGGAGCCTCACATCCCTGCATGCTTTTCAGACTCCTGCGTTTGCCCTTCTCAAGTTTCCAACCTGTTGCAATGGCAACAGCAGTTACCGCGACAACCCGGCCCCGCACAGCCCCTGCACAGCCCCTGCACAGCCCCGGTTTAACAGGGCTGCAGAAACCCCCCCGGAAACTCGGCCATCTGAATTGCTTCACCAGCGGCCGCTTAATGCCACCACATTTAAGCCCCAGAAAGGAAAAAAGATTGCTTTTTAAAGGAAAATGGGTTGTGATGATTTAGGCTGTGCTCCACCAAGTCCAGCTTGCCTGGAATTGTCTGGGGACAGCCCCAAACCCATTCTACACTTAAGCCTAATCTTTGCTTTAAATAAACAATGACAAATCCAAGTCTTAGCTATGTTTTAGCTTTAAATATATGTTTTTCCCTCTTTGCAGGCTGTATGTAGAATGGTGCTGAGCATTTCTTATCCAGGCAGTTGCAAATTTCAGGCCCTGTACTGCACAGGGAGATTTTTCAACGTTAGAGAATTTTTGTTATAATTAGCCCTAACTGAATCCAGCAAGAGAAATACAAAAACATTGAAAAGTGCTTTTCAAAACACCATTGGTGGATGACAACACCTCTTGGCTGACAAAGAGGCCACTACCCATCCTTCTCTTTTTCAAAATCTAATACAGGCTGGTGAGAAAGGGAATTATGGTGAGAAGCGAAAGGAAAGAGGAGTAAATTATAAGTGCAGAATGTTATTTGTATACATGGCTGAGCACAGTGCACCTTAATTCACATTCTGTGTTACAAGGCTCAGTGGTGGGGTCAGGCTGGGGAATTCGATCGCATCGCTGGTCTGACACCGTGAGCTGATCTGACTCTCTCTTACACACAGGCTTCCTTTTTCGTTCTCCTGCACAGAGAAAAGCAGCACTTGGTTTGAGTCATGCAGCAAAGTGATCAGTTCAGTTATTTTTCTTACACCTTTCATAGCAGTATTTAAGAGATATTTAGATGTGATTTTCTGCCTCTGCCAGAAACAGGGAGGGGGTTTAAGCCTAAACTGAGTAGAAGGGTTTATTGCAGATGGGATGGACACAGGCAGAGAGCTACAGTACCCCCACAAGGATGGGCTTTGAGTGAGTATTTAGCAGGGTGGGTACTGGCAATGATTGGATGTCAGACCCAAAACCAGACACTGGTGCATTCTGCAGCCTTAAGAAATGCCTCATGACCTTTTCTGTGCTTCAGCTTCCTCACCTGCAAACCAGGTTGTGAGGCTTACCTGGCTGGGAGGGGCTGTAAGGTGCCCTGTTCTGAAACCTGAAACCCAGAAGCACCTTGTAGGATGTTACCCTCCACTGCAGACCCGGGAAACAATTGTAACCACAGGGTGAGAATCTCGAAGAAATCAAACAGAGAGGGATCTGACAGCAGTGCCCAGACCCCAAATGAATCCAGGACGAAACTAAGCCTTCCCAAGCACCCACCTTGGCAGAGCTTACTGCAGGGCTGCCACGGGCCATGCTCATTCCAGTAAAACTGCTGAGGTTTGTCCTCAATAGGGATATTGAATGTGTAACGAACGTCAGGATTGTACAAATTGCCCACTGATAAAATCTGAGAGGAAGAAAAATGAAGCTGAGTTAACCAACAGATATCACTGCCCACTGTTTTCAGTCCAACAGTGCTGGGCAGACTTGTCCATACACACAACATATACTTCACCTGAAGTGTTATTTCTTGCTCAATCCGATCTGTAGAATTAATCCTTTCAACAGTATTATCGGAGCCGCTGTATTCGATCACAGCATTCCCAACTTTGATTTCCCTTTTAAACATACTGACGACAAAGTCTCCATTTAATATAAAGTCTCCTTGACTGTTAGATAAGGCTGCATAGGTGCAAAAAACAAGAACTAAAGAGGCAGAATTAACTCATACGTACATAACAATGTGGATCATGTGCTCTCATTGCTCCTTTCCCTTGGGGTGAGGGAAAAGCGCACTGGCACCCTCAAGCAGAAAGGATGTAAAGTGAGCAGCAGAGCTCTTGCAGACATTGTGCCTTCTCCTTTCTCCACTGGAAAGCCTCCTAAAAATGAAGGCTGAATTCCTGAAGTTGTTGCTAAACAGTTCATCCAAAACACAATGTAGACATATCCAAAAGGCATTCTGGGCTGGCTGCTGCAAGGAGCACACATAGGCTGTATCCCCACATATACCAGAGAAATAATCCTGCCCAAACATTTTCATCATTAGCTGTGTGGATAGGGTGGCTTCCCTGGTGTTTCCAGGTGTGTTCTTAGGGTGAATGTATGCAGCCTAATTACCTAAACGTAATTTTCTAGTATATAATTACAGGGAGTTTGGTCAGTATTTCCCCCTTTGTCTCCCTCTCCCTTCTCCCCCCATAGTTTTTATTATTCCAAATCTTAAGGTATGTGAGAGCACTGGAGGCTTAAAGCCTAAATGCTTTATAAAAGGAACAGTTTCCTGAAAACAGCAGTCTGCTGCACAACTTCACACTAATGCGATTATGTAGCTAATTTCCTAAGTTAGTTTCCCCACCATTTCACCCATCACAGCTACGTTACTAAAAAGCCCCTGTACTGAAAAATCTAAACACCAAAACACCAAAGGGAAGGTTTTTCGAACAAATGAGGAGAGATAATGAAGCAAAACACTGCTCAGTAGCAAACAGACATGGATGGAGAAAACCTCACAAAGCAGAGGCTACACTCAACCAGGTTTCACATTTTGGAGGTTTTAATGTTATTAGACAGTAGTAAAACTCATTGAAGGATTCCTTCTCTTTTACTGTATCTCCTATAACAGTAGGTACATCTTGGACTTGATGACAACATCAAATTCCTCCTAAATTGTTAAGCAACTATAAGGTTCACAGTAACTGAGGGCCCAAGATTTCACACTCAGTGAGCTGCAAAGTAAGTGGACACATGCACACTTCTCATTTGCTTCCAGTCAGGCCTAATGTGAAGAGATGCTTTCCCAGCAATATTAAAGCAACATTAAAGAAGATTTGACTTCATTGTTTCCCAAGAAGATTAAAGGCCCTCCAAGAAGAGCTGAGAAGTCTGGGGCTCCTTCTGGGATGAACTAGTTTGAATAGGCACAACATAGGATTGTTTTTTACCAGGAAAGAGGAAGAATAAAATTTGGCTCCTGCCTCCGAGACAGAAAACTCTGAGACCTCAGTAATGTTTTTTTTGTGCTGATGGCATTCATGCTGCAGCACCTAAACTTTTTGTCTCAATGAAGGGTCCAGCCACATGGATGGCACTTCAGTGCAACAGCCAAGGCTGTCAGCATTGCGTCCCTTTGGTGCGTGGTAGTCTCTGGTGCTTGTTTCTCAAATGAGTCCCTTTACCCTCGATGGACTAGGGGCCACCAGCCAACTCTCCTTTTTAACATACCAAGTTACAGGAATTTGGTGAGGTAGAACAAGATGAAGTGTCCTGTTCAAAGATGTAATTACAGGACCCTGTGCTACTGGAACACAGCTGGTAGTGCAAGGCACAGGGTGTGCAAAAGAGGAGGACCAGAGACTCTGAGAGATCCCAAACAGGACTTAATGGCAAAATCAGCCTTCAACTGGCAAGTGTAACATCAGTCATGATGTTCATTTGTATTATCTCTGCTATTGAACCCAAACAGAACTATCTATGGAGTGAGTTAGTGATCATGGTGGAAAAGACATGCATGGCCATGCTAACAGCATATATGTGCATGCAGCGGAGTGGTCTAACACAGCATCACAACCATTTTCATCTGCCTCTAAAGACACAGCCACAGATTAGAGAAAACAGTGCTATGGAAGTCCAACAGCAAAGGCCAAGTAACTGTTAGGTTTAAATCAAATCAACATCTTTGGTGCAGGGTTTTTCTTTACAATTACATGTCACTATCAGGCAGGGACAAGAAGGCCTCACTCTAAGTGAAATCAGAATTATTATCCTCAGAAGAATAGAAAATATTTTGTATTTGTTAGCACAAACATCTTTCAGGACATGGCACCAGCCAAAGCATGGTGACAGCAGAGATAAAGTTGCAGTGAAGAGACTCCAGCAGAGCTCAGAATCCTGTTTGGTTCCCAGCTTTTTCCCTCAGCTCCCACCCAGGTTCAAAGTCCTTCACAGCCCTAGACACACCCTAAGGGAATATTCCTTATAATTTGTGAACCTCCCAAACTTTGCATCTAGGATGGCATGAGCAAAAAAAGGGAAGAAGATAAGGTTGAACGTTTGGCAGACATAGAAAAATTCTCACCAAGAAAACATCTCCCTTAAATGAATTCTTCAACCTCCCTAGTGGAGAGCTGCCAGTAGATGTATCACCACAACTGGACAACCAAGTAAATTTCTGGAATGAAATAAGGAGTACAACTCACCCAGGTAGTTGTCATCCTCTGGTTTCCCTGAGTAACTGTGCTGACGCACATCAATATTAGTGGCACCAGCTGGGATGCGAACCACAATGTTATAACCTAGGAAAGATTCAACAGAAAGTCAAGGCTATTACACGGGCATTTGATTTGTTTTCTACAGGGGAAGGGAAATGAGCTAAGTTACGTCACATTACACAAGCTGATACTTTTCATTTAGGGATAGCATAAATAGTTATAAAATGGAATACACTATAGCTAGAAGGATTTTGTGTTTTACATCAGTGTTTTTGTAGATTAAGTGTCGTAATGGCTTTTATAGACACACATTTTTCACTATAAAGTTTTTAGCAACAGATTCTTACCATAATGCACCGTGTTAAATGTGCCTGCAACAGTTTTGCATGAAGAATTATCCCCACCACAAACACCACATTTATCTCTTCTTGCTTTTGAATTCAGCACATGATCACATCCAGCTTGCTTTAAGAGAAAAAATTGAAAGAAATAGATTGAGCAAATACAGACTAGAACAGCATTGACAAATCTCCTAATAAAGGCACACGAAAGCTGTGTATGCAAAAGGCTGCTGTGAGATAAACTGGTTTGCTTCCCCACATTTTTCCACTGATTTACAGTGTGGCCATCCCACACGGTTTTACAACAAAAGGCTTTTTTACAAAGCAAGAATCAGAACAACTGTTTGCACCAGGTAATGCCTTTGCTAGAAAAAAATTCTTGCATCAATTGTTCCCATAAAGAAAAGTGCAAAGAACAATTGTGAATGGAAATGTAGTGCTCTGGGGTCTGATCAGGAAGAACTGGGGCAAAGCACAGAAGGAAGCAATACTGGGATTGAGGCTGAGACTCCACAGCCCTCAGTAACTTAAGGCAGATGTGCAAACATCTTTCACTTGAGGGTGTCCCTGGAGGAGCTGGTGAATAGTGTAGAGTAAGATGAGGAGTGGTTGAGGGGGCTAAGGAGCTCAGCCTGGAGAAAAAGAGGCTCAGGAAAGACTTTCTCACTCTCTACAACTACCTGAAAGGAAGTTGCAGCCAGGTGGGGGTCAGGCTCTTTTCACAGGTAACAAGCAACAGGACAAGAGAAAACAGCCTCCTGTTCAACAGGGGATGTTTAGATTTGATATTAGGAAATAATTCTTCATCAAAAAGGTTGTCAAACACTGGAACAGGCTGCTCAGAGCAATGGTGAGAGTCACGATCCCTTGGTGGTATTAAAAGACGTCTAGATACGGCACTTGGGGACATGGTTTAGTGGTGGACTTGGCAGCGCTGTGGTAATGGATGGACTTGACCTCAAAGGTCTTTTCCAACCTAGATGATCCTACGATTCCATGTGTGGCTCTTCGGCAAACCCGGAGGCTGGCACAAGTTTCAGACCATTTGCGGCTTGCAGAGTCTGCAGACGCCACTGGCATCCTCTGGGTGAAGAGGACATGCCAGCAACTGCCTGGAGCATGCTGCAGAAGCGCCAGCCTGCTCCACAAAACTTTGGTGAAGAGGAGGGACAGTGATTACCCGGCAGAGGCCCTGCACGCAGATGTCGTTGGTGTCGGGGCCGCAGGGCGTCCCGTCGATGACGCGGTCCTGCAGCTGGTAATAGGCCGTGTTCCCCGCCACCCGGCAGAACAGCTTGCACCGATCCTTCATCAGGACTGCGGGGGGAGGGAGGGAGACCAGGAGCACGTTATCTGAACACCCTCACCCCTAGGCAGCAATCCAGGAGGCAGGATCTGCATCATCCCCCCAGCCACTTACTGCCGCTGTATTTGGGAACCCAGCGCACGTTGGTGGGCAGCCCATTGATGTTGAAGTGCTTCCCATCAAAGTTGGCACACTGCTCATCCCGGAAATCCTTCTTCAGCTTTGAGCATGGTTCTGTGTTGCAGGATTTAAACTTCATGCGGCGACCCACGCAGTATTTCCCACCATTTTTGGGTCTGCAGAGACAACATCAGGCTGGAAATGAGGTGGAATTGCGATTCTGCAACCTGTTCAGTACAGTCAGGATTTGCAACAGCATTCTGTGGGCTCTGTTTTTGTGCATATCTTTAATTAATATCCCAGGCTGACAAGCAGGAAATGCTATGCTGGTGTCTAACAAAAAGAACCACATATACAATAAAAGGCAAGAAAAAGAGAATATTTGCTTTCTGATGGATGCCATGGTAGTGACAGAAACCAGAAAGGAAGAGCAACATCTTCTTCCCCACCTGAGGATTTATTTTCACACTCAGAGATCCCACTCAGGCTCCCATCTCCTTACAGCCCCATCAGTCCTATGGATTTTGTGGCTGACAATTTGCCTGTGATCTAGTGGGTTGCAAATAATGTAACATCACAGGAGATAAGGCTTCCTTCCCTGCAGTGGCTGAAAGGTCAGGCAGCACTTAGTCCTTCAGGATTTCTAGGCCCAAATGTTAGAAATGGTAATGCTAAGCACTTTGAAACAACTTTACCTCCATATATTCCAGAAAGCACCAAAGATGACCAATAAATAACTTAACCCCATTTTATAGCAGGACACTGGTATAAACTGGGAAGAGAGATTCCATCCAAGCCACATAAAACCCAGTGGATAAACCTAGGGGAAGCTATCATTTTAAATTTCCTGACTCACAGATTCAGGGCTGTAGTCATAAAACTATTTTTCTCATATGGAGATGAAGCCTTTACCAGAGAATATCACTCTGGGGACTGAAAGAGCCTCTCCCGTTCCATCTGCTGGCAGCAGTGATGCAAGAATGAGCTGCACATCAAAATAACCACCAAACCTACATCTTCTACCTACCCCCTCAAAAATGAGGGCCTGCCCTAGCAAGAAGGGCAACCAGAAGAGCAACTTGCCAGGCTCCAACATTCTGGCACACACAACTCTTGCCTTCCAGGGCTGTTCTTCAGGATCAGCTCTGCCTTGCCTGGGGACCAGGCGCCTGTCAGTGCCCCGGGGATGCTGGCAGAATGCTCCTTCCCTTGGGGCTTGGTTGGGAAGGACCACACACAAGGTTTGCACACTTGGAGAACCCTTCAAGATGCAGATGAATGAGTGATAAATGAGAACCACCCATTCCCTGAGAACAGAGATGCTCACCATGAGATCTCCATGTTGCATGCAGCCAGCACCTCTAACAAAAGGGACAGGACCCCCCCTGCACATGCACAATGGTCTCTACACACAGTGAGTCAACAAGTTCCTGCTGCAGAACAGAATTTTTTAGTATCTCTGCGCATCCACTACCCAGGAAGCCCAGCAGTGCCTTTTCTCACACAAATAACAATTCTCCACTCTTACGCTCGAAAATTCATTGTGACTCAAGTAGCAGAGTTCCTGTGAACCAAATGAGAGACAGAAGCATGGAACAGCTTGCCCTTGCCAAAAGATTGCCTGCAAAACCAGGAAAGGGAGGCAGACTTCCCACCACCCCATCACCTTCAGGGTAGGGATGCTCACAGGTTTGGCAGAAGGAGTTGCCTCCTTGAGCAGCTGCAGGTGAGATGCTGAGTACCGCCAGTTACACACATGGGATTTTTCCAGCCAGCATCCTCCAGTCACTGGGATCCTCACTGCAGTGGTGCAGACCCCTCTAGTGCTATCCTAAATGCCACAGGGTATGATTTGTCCTCAGGCACAGCTCTGAGCAATAGCTCCAAACACCAGCTCTACCTGCTCTGACGGCACTTCTCAGTTGCCATTTGGAAGTGAAATGCCTGTCACTTACAAAGGTTTCTGCTGTTTACAATTAAGCAAGTACAAGTGATAAAAAGCCCAAGCAACTGCTCAGTGCCCATTGCAGATTCTTGATCACAGACTGATTTTACACCTTTACAGTTCCTAGTGGAAGAGTAAGTCTAAACCTGATTTTTACTGATTTAGTCTGTTGTCCACCTTGTTGTGACAAACAACTTCAAAGAACTTACTTGATCGCACCTGGGACAGCTCCAGGGCTACCCCAGCACAGCAGCCCCTGCAGACACAGCCCAAACTCCTCCTTGCCTTGCAGGCACAATGGCAATTGCTGGGGGGTTCCCAATACCAGAGCCTATCCCAGGGACGATTCCCATGCAGGCACATGAGCTACCTCTAGCTACAAAGGAACATCCCAACCATCTTACTACACAGCACACAGGGAAACTTCTTAATCATGGCAGCAGCACACTCCAGACCTGGGTGAGTCTGAGTCATTCGTGGGGGAATTAACACGATAACACGATCCAGCATTTTCACTTCAAACGCATTTGTACCTCTGCAGGACTGTTGCAGTTTGACAAAGCCTCTGAGTTGTATAAACCTTTAAGTGGACATTTGTTTTTAAAAAATTGCAATCATAACTTTTTTATGGCAACCACATTGCTTCCAATATAAATCAATTTAACTAAAATGAAACGCTCAGCTATTCAGTTAAGGAGAACATAGAGGAACTTTTTTTTTTAAAGGTATGCCTGATAAAATCCAAAAATCCTAAGCTACTACTTAGTTTTCTTTTTTCTAGACATAACCCCTGAGATTGATATAACATTGACACATGGACACACCATAAACTGGAAGATGCTAAAGCTTGCCCCCATGTTGTAAACTGTCAGCTCTGTAACCATGGCAGTAAATCTCCTTGCAGACAGTGCTGGGGGCCGAAGCACACTCACACTTCTGACATTTAAAAACAGCTCCAAACCCCCCTGACAGTTTCAGAGTGTTTTTAACCAGCATTGCTTCTCACAGAATCTGAGGGACAGAAAGAGCTGACCCTGAAAAATAAGTCACCCTCATATAACATCGATTTTCAGTGTCATGATGAAATACAGCATACTTCATTCTGTATAATATTTTTATGGATCATCAACTATGTACCACAGATACAGAAGGGAAAGCAGTACATGCAAAGAAACCTCCTTGTTTTGCTTCCATTTCCCTTCTCTCTGAATCATCTATTTGACCAATTAACAGCCAGCATGGACCCACTTTCACTCCAGTATCATTCCCCTGACAAGCTCCTGCACACACCCCAGACTGCACTCCTCCCAGCAGCCCAGAAACTCTCAGGGAGTCTCAGGGAATGGGAGAGTCTCAGGGAATGATGGGGTCTCATCCCCATTCCCACCCCAACAGGTCTAAAATACATGATGCTTAATCAATCACCTTGAGCATTCTCACTTGCAGATTTTGAGGCAGCACCCAGCTCCCAGCAGTCCAGGGGCACCAGGTACAACACTCTGCCAAGAAGTGCTGTTTTGGGGGTGCTGCACCTGCTCCATGGGCAGCAGCTCTGCCTGGGAGCACTGTGGTTGTCACAAGGAAAAGCCCCAGGAGAATTAACTGCAGGGCACATGTGTTCATCTGCCCATTTGCCCATGTACCTGTGCTCATGTGTGAATGCAGAAAAATCTGTGAAGCTCCAGTGCGCACAGATCAGTTTGAAATATCCTTCCCCAGATTCCAGGAAGCCCTAGGACTGGGAATTGGTTGGTGGCTAGCACAGTTTTCTATACGTGTTTTTACATGACAGTTTTCAGCGCAGGTGGATACTTCTGTGACGGACTAAAATGCAAATGTGATCTGACTCACATCCAGAGATAACATTCCCCCATCCAAAAAGCCATTCCTGAAAACAGGGCTTCTGATATTGACATCTTATCAAATATACCCTTTCCCACATTTCTGCAACATGTCTTTCTTTGAAAACCAGGACCCTCTGATGATGCACTGCAGCCCTGGGCTTTGTCCTCCAGCCAGGCTCAAATTCCCACGTGGGCAATCTCAGTGGGAAGGGTCTGGTCTGGTTAGCAAACACATTCCTTCAGGGTATGTCAAAACAGTCTGCTGCCATTCCAGAGGCTTACAGCTCTCTCCCTGCATCCCTGCAGGATACTCATCCATGTAGGTGTCAGAGCACTCTACAGAGAGAAGCAGGAGCTGCAGCCTTACTTTCTGTACCAGGGAGGGAAGGGATGTAATTTTCAATACCATATTTAACACAACTTTTTTACTGGATGCAAGATCCCACCCCAGATCCTCATGCACAGGAAAGACTTTAAAAAGCAAAACCATCTTTGAATATAAAAAATTTATTGAGAATTATTTCAGACCTTACTCAAAGTATCTGGGTTGGGTTTGCTGCCTTCTACAACAGAGCAGAAACTGTCTCTTTTTGAAGTACTTTGAGAAGGGGAAAAGGCAAGAGAGTATCCAGTGGGGTCTCACCCATTTGCATCGTTTTAGCAGCCCCACGATAATGGGGACACTGGTGGTGGGAGCTCACACGATGGTGTCAAATTACAGGCACAAACCAGTAATCAGTGGAAAGCTCTGTGGATGGCGCCAGGACAGAACACTCCTCACAGAGACCTTGTGAGGGGCTGCAGAAGAGAAGCCAGTGCCAGCACAAGGCTCAGGAAAGGGGGCCTGGAAAATAAACACTATCAATCATAAGGATTTCTTGGGCAGCTTGGTGCCGAGTGTGTTTAGGTGCTTTTGCAAATCCCAGCCACAGCAATACACCTACTGAAGCACCAGGATACAAGCCACAAGCTATCAGGGAAGATGGAGTTTCAAATCCCTTTGTTGGCCTTTAGGATAAAGGAGATTTTCTATCACAAAAAGCTATCAGTCTGAATAGATGCCTCTCAGAAGACAGGAATAGCTCTCACTGACAGCATTCAAAGTTTCACCAGCGGAGCTGGAAAGATGCTTTGTTTTTGTCTTTCCATGGCTACCGAAGACCATATGGAGTGTGCTGACTCAGGACAGCCAGATGAGAGCTCCTCCCACTTGTGTTTTTCTTAGCGTTGTTTTAATTAATGTGCTGGTGCCCTACTCTCAGCCTTAACTTTTGACACTTGCCCAGCTGTGCTGAGCAGCCTCTCCTGTTACTACACCACCAGTGTCATAGGTATAAGCTCTCCCTACTCCCATTAGCAGCGATGAAACTATCACAGGCACATCTCTAGTGCAATTTCCTTGGCAATAAACCATCCAACACCAGTGATGAGGAATAGGAATCTTTTTAAGACCCCACAGACCCTTCCCTCTCTGTATCTCAGTCCCAAATAAAAGCCCAGAAAGCCTCCTGCCCACTCCTTCTTCTACAAGAAGGCAGTTAAACAGAAACCAGCACAATTCACAATTTATGTAAACAGGCTGCTTTCATACAAGTTGCTCAAGCTATTACTATTGCACCAGCTACATATTTGTCTCCTTGAAGCCCACAGCAAAATTCCCCACTGTTTCAAAGGGTGCAGGATTTTGCATTCCAGGCTGATAGAAACATTTTTGAGTGCCACTTTTTAATGGGGCACAGATTTCTGCTGAGGTTTGGCTAGTCTGCACCAGCTGAAATGTAACTGTATAAAGGATCAGCTGCAAAAGCAGCCAAAAACTGCAAAACCAGACAAAGCAGGAATAAAACGGTAGAAAACTTTATTATAGAGGCCCGTAGGAACAGCTGCAAAAGCAACCAAAGCAGGGGTAAAATGGTGAAAAAGGAAGGCTCCTTCCTTTCTCACTCCTTTCTGAATTACAGCTATGGAGAAAGAAAAACACCTCTGGAAGTGGGACCCCAGCTGTGCCTCCACAGGAAAATAGAAAGTAATAAGCCCTTGGAAGTATCAGCTTTTTATCCCTCATTGTTGAAGGAATCCCTTTTCAGAGCGCTTCACCCACACACCAATGACCAGATCCTGCCTCACCCATGCCGGGTAAAGCCACCCATCCCCAGGGCAGAGCCACCTGTCCTTGGTGCCCACAAGGACTATGACAGCCCAAGTTGATGTCAGCCCATTTGGGCAACCCGAACTGCCTTTCCCCCTGGCCCCCTCTGGCACTTCCCCTCTGTGCACTCACTCGGGCCTGTTGCACTCCCGAATCGCCGTCTTTATGCCGCCGCCGCAGGTCCTCGAGCAGGTGCCGAAGGGGCTCCAGGTGCCCCAGGCTCCGTCTGTCACCGGCGCCTCTCGCTCCTTGGGCACACACATCCCAAACCTGCAGTGCTGCATGAGAAGGAGAGACATGGCAAAGGTGGGCTTGTGCTGCTTTGCATTATGAGCCACTGACAGTGACCAGCCTGGGCAACAAAACTCAGCCTCACTTATTTCTCAGCCACACACAATGATTTTGTGATCAAATCAAATGGAACTATTTTATATTTTGTCTGTCATCCCCATATTTTTCTTTCTCCATACCCTTAAATGGCAAAGTAAAGGCAAGGTGCTGAGTGTGTGGAATGATTTATGGGATGAAGACTGAGGACAACAGCTACCACTGAATATTCCCTGTTTACTGGTGCTAAGCAGCACAGCAACCTCACAGCACTGGCTTTTCAAAAAGCTGCTCTATCTGATTTCCTGGAGAGCTGCAGAAACTGTGCCGTGTCAGGGGAGGAGACAGGCAATGAGGAGAAACACCAGGGAAAACTCAAACCTCCCCACAGCTACCCAAAGCAGAAAACTTCCAAATCCAAAAGGCAAATAAAATAGAAAAATCAATTCCTCAACCCCAAGTGGGTTCTTTTTTTTTTTACACTCAGACATAACATGGGACTTGCCAGGACCTGGTCTACACTTCTGTCTTCCAGCTATGACTCTTGTTTTCTTTGTTTGGAAAACTGGGTTAAGTTACCTTGGCAAGTCTCCATCCCTATTTTCATGGTATAAATTGTGTCCTTTGGGGTATGTTTACTAGATGGATTACACAGACTTCTGCAGAAGTGAGGTCTAGGGAAAAGTCACCTACTGGCCTCACCGGAGTAGATGGAAAATGTCCCCTCTCAGTGAACAGTGCTTGCTATAGGTGATTTAAACCCAGAGACATGCAGATGCCTACATCTTTGTATCTTTGTAATTATGGGAAGCCCAAACATTGTTGATTGGTCACAGATTAGAAGAGGTTACAGACTAGAGAATCCAGGTAGAGAGCATCACTAAAATATTCCCTTGCAGTATTTCTGTGGACCAGATGCTGCTCAGACCTGATGATCTTTATGGGAACAGGGTCAAATTTGCTGATGCACCATGTTTTTTCAGCCCTTCCACTAACAGCACAACAAGATCGTGTCAAGACACATTACAAGCTCATCCTGCTTTCTTAGACACCCTTATGAACCACCTTGGATAAAGCTATCTAGGAAAACAGAGCAGAATCAAGCTGTCATGGGGCTATGCATCTCACAGGACACCAGCTCTGCAGCACATGGGACACCTTTTGCCCATGAAGGCTGACTTGTTACATAGCTTTGCTGATGAAGAAAGCTGATCTCAGGTACATTTGCCCATGGACACGGTCTGCAGGACAGCTGAAGAACTCATAACGTGAGTCCTGCATGTGGGTGTTTCCTCAGAGACAAGCATGGTCTCTAGGCTGCAAAATGCCCTAGATTTGCATTCATCTAAAGATCTGATTCCCCAGATAAAGCTGACTAAAACCCATCTGCTACAGTAAAGGACAGCAATAAAATCAGCTGAAATGCCTGTTTCTTTGCTGCAGGACAAACCCTTACAACACACAACTCCTCCTGGCGTTTAGAGGCTGAAAACCTGAAGGTTGGGGTTCAGGTCCAAAGAGATCTGACAGCTATCATTAAACAACAGAAATACATGATACCAATCCAACAGTGCTGCCCCAGTGGAGAACTTCTCACAGCAATGTTGATGCTCACAGCTAAATATCTAACCAGAGTCATGCCTGGCACCACTGACCCAGAGAAGATGACTGAATAGCTAACTAGTGAATGAACACAGCTAACAGACCATGACATGACCTATATGTCTCCCATCCCATGGTTGAGTATTAACCAGGAAGTCATCTACATCCATTGATTTTATTTAAAAATTTGGGGTTTGGAGTTGACGGTAAAGTGAAGCAGGGGAAAAGACCAGCTGTTTTAAATAAATGGCAAGATTATCTTATGAAAACGCAATGGTGCTTCTTGGAACAACACTGTGAACAGTCTGGCTGTGCAACCTTTGTGCCTTTTGCATTTTAAAAATAATTTCTATGTTGAGATACAGCAGAAAGACTAAAAAGCCTACCAGGGCCCTCTTTCCTATAAGCTTACAGCTCACAGAATGAAGAGAATAAAAGGCAGATTGTCTGGAGCAAATTCAAAATATCTTAGGCACACAGTGGAGCTGGAGAGCACTGGCAGGGATGGAAGACATTACAGCAGACTTTCCTTTCCTTTGTCTTGCCACTGGAGTTCCAGATAATTCCCCAAATCCAGCTCCCATCATTGGGCTGGCTGGCTGAACGGAGTAGCAGGGGGCAGAAGGGGCTGTGCAGCTCCAAGCGTGCACAACACAGTACCTGCTGCCACAGGGCACCAGACACAAATCATTACTGTTCAGCTGCTCTTCTGTTACCATTCTTTAAACAGCCCTGAAAACCACAATGAGAGTGGCCCAAATTTACAACTCCCTTTATCTTCTTTCAGAGATTTATGTCCACACAGCAATGAGCTGATTCTGTGGAACATGGTAAAACCATCACGCAGCAAAGCCAGACTCTGGGCTGGGCTTATGGCTTGATTTAGCAGTATCAGATTCGATGTCCTCACATGCAAAATATGCTTAAGTTAATACTCCCATGTTTTTTAATGCCCTTGATTTAAGAGTAAATTTAGAGCCCAGTCAAATCTACATCCCAGTAGTTTTAGCTAGATCTTTTTTTTAGCTATTCAGGCTCCCTTATTTCCAAAGATATCTCCTTAAAAATGGTATGGTATTTTCTCCATCTGCCAACTCATACAGCACGGGCTTTCAGCATGCAGACTTGAGGCATTAGTCAGCAAGTAGGAGTTTGACAGGGCTCCTGGCCACAGCAGAGTACCAAAATAGCAATTTATTCCAAGGAAACACACTTCAGACTTGCACCTCAGCACTTTACAAGCCCAAGTAAATACCAAGCAGGACAGAGTTTATGATGATCCAAACGTTAAGATTGAATTAGATGAACACATAGACAGAAAAATTACCCCATAAAGCCCTTTTGTGAGAACACATTTATATGCCCGAACACGAGTGGGCTGCATTAACTTTTCTTAAGAGCCCATCTGCTCTCAGCTGGGATGTTCACATTACACTTGTCTCGTTTGTCTAAAGTTGTCAGATTGTCTAAATTTGTGGCCTGAAATGTTTTTGCTCACATGGCCTTTATTAAGAGCCATGCAGCGGGACACTGCATGAAATGGGGCGGCTCTGAGGGGATGCTGATCTGCTCAGCTGCTGCTCTTTGCACATCACTCCGGTCATATCCAAGGGTAAGTGCTGTTTTGCTGCAGCCCAGAGTTTTGGAATTTCAATAAAATTTCAAAGTTATTGCTGATCTTTCAGCAGTGAGCAGATCTCAAGCTCACCAACAGAGAAGTTGAGGGCACAAGGTCTCAAGTCACAGGGACTCTGCAGATACCTACACTCAAAATGGGGATTTCACACAAAAGCATTAGACATTCCAGTTATAGCTCTAATGCACACTCTCAACCATAAAAACATCCTTTTCCCTAAGAAAGGAAGGCAAATGGATACATGATGCTCATTGTCCTGAAGGAATCAGTCAAGTGTCATTGAACAATTGAGTTTTCAGACACATGCATCAAAAGATAAATTTCCAAAGAGTTCCACAGCCTGCATGGAGGAATATATTTAAAATAGCATCCAGAATTTTTATTAAAGTACATTTAAGATACTATGATTTAAAACTTTGACTCTTTCTATAGAAAACATTATTATTATCAATGTTGATCTTAAGAGCCAAAAAGCAAAATTTTAAGCTATACCATGTAGAATAACATCACACTATTTTTGCTAGACACAGATGGAGAATACTTTTGTTCAGACACAAATGGTAAGAACCAGTTAGCATTTTTATTCAAAAGCTTCAGTATCTCAATAAAAGAAAAATCCTCTCAACTATTTTTCTACAGATACGAACAGCTAAAAATTAAACACTTATCCTAGAAACCACAATGCTAGCTGGAAATTAACATTGCACATGGAAATGGAAATGGAAAGTTTCTATGAATTACTGCCAAAATTGTTCCATACAGAAAATGTCAACCAATTCTATATTTTACCCTGAAGTTGTCAAGATGAAAAGCCAGCTGACAAATTTATGTTACACAGAATTACTAATTGCTTACATCACATAGGCAATTTCTAACAAAACTTAGGGAAGTTTTGCAAAAGTTTTGCTCAAAAGTTCACTCAAGGGCATTAATTTAAAAATATAAGCTCTTCAGAAATAATACCTGCTTTAAACAATGTTATGTCAAGCAGTTGACTTTAATCATGTTATCTGGGCTGGAGATGTCCCAGGCATCACCAGGCTTAAAATACATTGAGCTGCTTTGGGCTTCCACCACTGCAGTCAGAGCTGTGCCCCACACAACTGGCATTAGGGTAAGGTAATTTTGACTGATGCTCAGCCTGAGCCCAAGGAAATAGAGCCACGAGGCACAAACCATCAGGTATTACAGACCTTTCCAGGCTCACATTCTGTCCCATCAGCCCAAGGTGTGTGTTGGGTTCGACATCCCTTGTGAGCACCATCGACGTTGATACACCAAAGTCGTCGACACTGCATCTGCTTAAGTGATTGCAGAGATCAAAACATTAAATATGTGCCACATGCCTTACCAGACAGATGATCCTTTATGAAATGATCCCCCTAGGATTTATCACTAACTCACAAGCTTGACAGTAAGTTGATGGATTGTGAGTCTACCATTCATCCAACCCCAGGAGACCTTATTTTGCTCTGGCAAAACCAGGAAAAATAAGGCGTGAAATTTCACTTACCATATAGGGGCACACTTGGGATCCGGGTCCAAAAATTAACTCACATTGTTTGTTGACGTCATAAATCAGCCCTGGGAGCTGCTGAGGCAATGTGTAAGTTCTTGATGAAGGTTCATCAAGCAAACACTCCCCATAACCAGTGCTACAACACAAATCAGAATAATGGTGTTAAACAGGAGGTGGTGAGATCAGAACCCACTTGTGTTTGCCTGAATTAGCCTTAAGGCAGTTGCACACCACATTTGCCATATTTAACAAGCACTACAAGAGCTATTTCAAACTCAAGCACAGGAGGGTGTGTTACTAATACACCACCACCCCTGTGCTGTGACAGCAACCACCCACCACAGCACAGCTACCACGGCAAAAGCATTTCTGAGTGTGCATTTAGTTGCTGAGCAAGCACTGGCACATTTTTATAAAGAATTCAGAAAGAAAAGTCACTGATTAGCAGAATTGCCCAAGGGACTGAGATCCTGGATTTGCCAGAACATCATCATGGCTCTCATTCTGTTGCACACAACACACGGGAAGGCATCACAGCAAAATGGGCGAATCACTATGCATCAAACTGACCCGTGGGCTCCTGGAACGGTGTTCCCACCAAGGATTAGTGCCAGGGCTTTATCTTGACCTGTGGAGCAGAAAGGCAGATTCAATCTGCCTTCTAAAACACAGCTCCGTGTCTGGCCCACAAGGTTTGGAAAAGTCATTCTTCAGGTTTGAGGAAAACACACATTCCTTAAAAGCAATATCCATGGGGGAAGACTTATTCTTCCCCATTGAGAGGCTGGTCCTTGCCAGCTTATCATGAGGCTGAACTGGCAGGGACTGGATGCCAAGGGTGCATTCCTGCTCTATGTAAAGGATGCGTGCACACACAAATCCCTCTGATTTCCTCTAAACACTGCACACTAGGCCTCCAAATTAACTGAAGAACTCCATGGGACACATAGACATGTGAAAACAGCCCAACACATGCATATGCAAGGCCTTACTCCAGAAATTCAGTGATGTATTTCCTACTGCATTTTGACCACATCCAGGGATTGGTGTAGAAGTTCAGTGTTGGTGCCATGACATGCTGTTGATTTTTACCTCCATCTTCCTTGCACTTGTGATTGTCATCATGTGGCATGTTAAATCTAAGAGGAAAAGAGCAGCAAAAAGTAGAGTCAGTTAAGAGGCAAATATCAAGTATTTAGCATAGCAATGGCAACAGTGTGAACAAAATGCAAGCAAACCCAAGAATTTTTCCTAAACAGGCTGCTGACAGATATTACAGAATAAAAGTATTAATACTCACATATTCATAATAAATGCAGAAGTGTTAATGAACAGGGTTCCTAGCACTCTTCTGGAAAAAGCTGTGCAGCACCCTGCTAAGCTCTCCAGTCCATGACTGCATATATTTAGCCAGAGAAGTCCTCCAGGGAGCCTGGAGCAAGATGCAAATCCAGGTGCAGTTTCCTGTTCAGCTGATGGTTGCTATCCTGCAAACAGGCTGGAGGAGTCTGGCCCCTCCTTCATAAAAATGGCAAATACTCTGGAACTGACCACAGATCCAAGAGTTGATCTGAGGGAATTCTGAAGGAGATGGATTGACTTGAGCCCACTGACTGCAGACCCTCATGCACACAGGCAATACTGTGTTGGATGCAAAATATTTTCTAATGCTGTTGAATACCCTGGGCCACACTGCTACATAAACGGAGTTGCACTAGGGATAGACTTGGCTCCCATACTTTATGTGGCAGGTTTACAAAATGCCAGCAAGCATTGGTATCAGCAGAAACCAACATGAAGTTTGCAGCACATGACACCTTGAAGAATGTGGCAAATTTGCTAAAGGAGACAGAGCGGCTTAAAGCGCTGCGCTGTTTGAAGTGGGGAAGGGGAAGTGACCTGGTGTGATCCTGTGTTCCAAGGCTGGGGAGTTTGTATTCCAATAAGATTACCTCCAACAAACCATCTTTTCACTCTGTTCTCTGAAAAAAAGAGCACAGAGGAGTTTCCTGCTTGGGAGCACTGCTAACCCCTCCAGCAGCTCTGGGGCAGCATCAGCAAAGGAATTAGCCACAGGTTAGGTGTGGGGAACACCAAAACTTTGGGGACTTTCTGTCAGGAAGTCTCATTTAAACAAATACTACTGTGGTTAAAAATAGACTGTCTCAGCCAGCTCTCCATGAAGAAAAACAGAGTTTAGAACAATGAGAGTCCTGTTCCCAAGTACTCATCCATCCCACACCTACAGACCTCCACTGCAAAGCAGGCGTGTGGTGATTTGGGACTGAATCAGCTGCCTAAGGTTGTAACCAGGGGTAAAGTACTATGTGATCTAAGATGATTTTTCTCATGACTGTTTAGTAGTGAGAAAAAGTCTCAGTAGTGGGAAAAAGGAAAAATCGTTTGAAAGAAATTTCTGCTGGAGGAGGTGAATGGCAGTGTCTCCTCTGTAGATGTCCAGCAGCACAAGATTTTCCATGGTGAAACAGTTCAACAGCTGAATGAAGCTCACTTATACACTCATCACCTCTCAGATGCTCTGTGTGAGTTCCTCCTTCACACACAGCTGCTGCACTGCCTTCACCAGCACCACACAGAGCTGTGGGACAAGCTGTGGCAGGCTGAGGACCTGCTCTCAGAGAAGACTTCAGTTCCAAAAGATAGCTGAGATGAGCCAGCATCCCTTGCCCTGGTCCTCCCCAAGGCACCCAGCACTTCCCATCTCTGCCCAAAATCCTGGCTAGTTCCAATGGCTTGGTCAAGATGTCATTGCTTAGGTGGTGCTTATGGTATTCTGTCATTCATCCTCCCCAAAACATGGCCCTGCTGGTTTTGCTACTCTCAGGCAGGCCCCAGAGCACCCCACAGTTTCATCTACCTCAGTGGTGCATCTTCTAGCCAAGTATATTGCTCTCCCCTGAAATAATTATGCTCAGCAGTACCAGTTCCCAGCCTGGCTGGCAAGCCAAAGTTAGCATAAATATTGAGCTATTTAAATGTAAATGTATTTACATAAAACATACACATGGCCAAGTTCATGTGCTATTGTGAAAGCAGTGCTCAGTCCATTATCTTCACTAATTGAACAGCTCCTGTATGGGTCACAGACTGTGCCCAGCTCTGCCAGACCTAGGAGAGAACAGAGAAGTTTATGATAGAAGAAGAAATGTCACTCACAGTTCAGCACAGGCAACTAACATTGTCACTACAAAAAAGAGTTATTGAAAGATGAAGGAAAGGTTTTCCTTACCCAGAGTATCACATTTTTCGTGCGCTCTACAAATATCTTGTCTGAAAGCAGAACAGACCTGACACATTAGTTCTCAATGCAGCAGTGAGTTAAGGTACAAGCACAGTAATAACAGCAGAAACAACTCTTGGTCCTCTAACGGACCTTCTCATGCTGGTTTGCCACATCATCCAGAGTCCAAACTAACTCCCCACCATAGTCAGAGCTTTTTATCTTATGCTAAACCCATGGGCAGACCTTAGACAGTCTTGAACCTCTCAAAATCATCTTGTTATGCTCCCACATGCTCCCACAACTGCAAATACCGTTACATCTACATCAAAACCTGAATATTTTCCATATATTATATGCTCACAGCCCCTGACACACAACTGGCTACAGTTTTTATGAGAATATTCACCACACCTGGTAACAAGCACGGCTGTATCATGCCGAAGGTGGCTTCCTTCTGGGTGGTTTTGGGACTGCTGCCATTGGCAGAAGTTTTTTAATGTTGTCTGGGCATTGTAAGATATTGCAGGGCCATCCTGATAAGCAACACACAGAAAGCAGGTATTTTAATTATTCATGACAATGCTCACGGTAAATGCCATTGTCAAGCAGAAGGTGAAGAAAATAATTCGCATTACCTGCTCATTATGTATCACGACCAATTTCACAATAACAATATTAATTAAATTTCCAATGCTTGGGTCTTTGTAGATAGAAGCCACCTGTTTCAAAAAGCAATATTTGGAATTACTGTTAACATTCAAGGAAACAAACAAGTAAGACAACACACAAACAAGTAAGACAACACACATATTTTCCATTTTGCAACTGTTTTTCTCCTGGGCTGCTCTTCTGCCTTGCTCAGTGCTCTGATGCTACTTGGAGAGACCTCCTGGCAGAAGCACAATTCTAGAATGAAAAAAACCTGCTGGTATCACAGAAATCCAACATTTCCTTTTGCTTTAGCACACATTTCACCAAATTAAAGGTCATTCTGCTCTGAGACACAAAGACCACCAACCAAGACTGTCAAAAGCAACCTATTCTTCCAAGTGCCTGATTTTGACATGGGCAGTTTCAAACCACTACACTTCTACCCTCAAACAGGATGAACATCCCTCCAGAGACAAATATGTTGGATACTCCCTGCCAATCACTCTGCATCTACAGAACTGCCTGTCTGGAAACTGTGCTACTGCATCCTAGCGCCTGCAGCTACTAAGGTGCTTGTTCTCAGCTTGGAAAGCCAACTTGAGAACTATGCTAAGATCAAGGGGGCCACAGGCTCCTTCTCTTTGTGGCAGCAAGGGAAGGCAGGCACCTGCATAACCTACCAGCCTCATTCCCCTGGAAGGCACAGTGCCCAAAATACCTTTCAAATTTGGATGTTACTTCACGTGGACTTAAATAAAAAGAAGAGTACAGTGTGTGGACTAAACAACTAGCAATATTGCTCATGGTGTCTGCTATTCAGAAAGCTGGAAGAAAGAGGCGTGAGAAGGACCAGGAGGCGTGATGAATCTGGGAAAGAAGACTCCTAAGATTCCAACCAGTGTTTTCCAGCCACATTTTACCATTTTTAAGGTAACCCCAGCATTATCTCCATGCCTAGGGAAGGCAAACTGATGGCATTGCATGTGAACACAGCAGAGAGGGGCTCTGTGACCCTTAGAAAATGATTTGTGGGTGAATCTAGTTGCCCTGGTTGAACACTCACTATTGACATCAGGGTTAAGACATAGTGCTGTAGGTTGGCTCCGTGGTAGGCGACCATCCTGCTGTCAGCCACCACCATCACCTCCACAAAACGTGGGTAGGACAAGAACCGCTTCGTTCGCTTGTGGCTCTTCTTTTCACCAATGGTCCCCGTCTTGTTGCTGTCCCCAGAAAAAGAATTCACTTCCAGGCTGTGTTTCAACGTCTCCACGTCAGATAATATGCTGCTGTCTGCCCACTGCCTTCTCCAGTGTTTCCGCTTGTTCTTCTTGTGACTGTGGTCATGATCTATGGTCAAAAGGCAGAAAAAACATGCAGTACATTCTGGAGTGAATAAAATTAATACCACGTGTATGTTAAGTCAAAATACCTATTACCTCAACAAAGTTGTGTGGGCTTGCTCCAAACAAGCAGGGAACTGAAACAGAAGCACTCTGTGGAAGCCCACCATGTAATGCAACATCTAAGGCTTCATTTTTAAAGCCATCCTGGGGAAGCCAGTAGCACTTAGAGGTGGGCATTCCCTGCAACAGAGCCAGCTCCTGGCCTGTACAGGAGGGATGGAGCCCTGCAATGGTAATTAGCCACTGCAGCAGCAGCGTGAGGATTCCGGGCACGTCCAAGGTGGCCAGGAAACCACAGGAAACAAAGGTCCAAATCCTGTATTTCTAACTCAGGCATGAAGGACGGCAGGATTTGGCCTGCACAGCAAAGCAATTATATATGATTTATTTCTGTCTCTAACAATAACACGGCTGGGCTTCAGTCTCCCCCCCTCCCTTTATTATTCTGTGCTACAGGAATGGTAAAGGTCATCTAATAGCACAGCTGCCACTGGTGAAAGAATAGAATTCAGGAAGTT
The DNA here is from genome assembly GCA_013397315.1 of Donacobius atricapilla. NCBI lineage: Eukaryota > Metazoa > Chordata > Aves > Passeriformes > Mimidae > Donacobius > Donacobius atricapilla. Next base: position 198,328 of record WBMY01010935.1, read on the forward strand.
TCACATATACTGCTTTTGATATTCAATTAGGCCAAACATAAAAGTAGCCTGAAAATATACTCCATGCTGATACAAAGACGACAAAGTGAAGAGGGAGAACAGGCATATAAAACATATGGAACGTGTACAATTAAGATTTACCATCTGATTAGTATGTAATTATAGCATTATTTAAATGTAAGAGCAAAATCAGGCTTATTTGATGCCACTTAATTTTTAATCAGTTCATCATAGGAAGTAGCTAATTGAATGTGATTCATCCACGAAAGACTGTTCACTTCTGCATTTAATATAAAGCCAGATCTGAACTACTCATCTACGACTCCAGGCTACAACCCTCATGCTCTTTGTAGCTTTAGTTTAATTTCGTCATGGTGGTGAAAAATATCACATTTCCTTATCTGACCCATTGAGTAGGTTAGAGGAAGCATAATATTAGGGAACAAAGGAATATTCAATGCTCAAACAAGATTGAAATGATAGGAAACGTCTTAGTTATTTTTCCTTTGTAGTTTCCTTTTAGGAATATTTGTAATAATTTCCAAAAAAAGAAATATGTTCTGCAGTATCACGGCAGGCAAAGGGGATCAGCCAGCTTCTACCTATCTAAAAAATACTATCCTTTGGCCCTATGTGTAAATAGGCAAAAGAGTAGTTAAGAATTAAATCCCATCTACTCTGCACTACCCAAGTCCTCTAAATTCCCCTTTCTTGATATAGTCCAGACCACCTTAATACAGGAGACAGTCTGCAGTTATTTGAGTAAGAATTCGAGAAAGCCAATGGCATTTGTGGTTATAATTGGATTGCCCTAGTTCCTCTGCTCTAATCAATGCCCTTGTGTTGGCAAGGTTGTGCTCTCATGCTGGCACCACTTCGTGGGCAACCATGACATTATCCCCACTCATTCAGTGCCAATCAGCTTGGGGAGCCAACTATGCATACAAATAACTTAAAGGTGAGGAGAGGACCAGACTGAGGAGAAAGTGCTAACCACCCCAGCCCTTCAGCCAGCTCCTCTCCTCCCTGCACCCTCAGCCTGCCATTCAAATTTCCCTTTTAATTAACTTCCAAAAAGAGCAGGTGCCCAAGGAAAAACGTGTTAAGGATGGGGAGATGCTCAACAGGACTCGAGTGAGGCTAAAGACAAAGCTGTGGAGAGAAGGCAGAGCTCTGCAGGGCCCCACGTGGGACCATGAGGCTCAGGTGCCTTTTCCTCCAACCATCCAGGCAAAGGGAAGTTAGATGGCAAAAGAGGGAATTGCAAAGACACCTATCTTGGAAGACACCTATCACACAGAAGGTGTATATAAGAAATTAATTGATATTCACTGGGGTTGCACTGAAATCTTGCAGCTGGTGTCACATGCTAAAAAAACCCCACAAACTCACCCAAAACCCAGACAGTATCCCATGAAATTCCACATCTTGCTCTGAGAGCTCTGACCTGCCCCTGATCATGCAGGGGAATCAGAGCCCAACACAGCCAGGTATACCCAGCACAGAAGAAAAATGACTTTCCTTTTTGTGCAGAGATCTGGCACAGAGTCACAGAATCATTTAGGTTGGGAAAGATACTTAAGATCATCAAATCCAATCATTAACCTAATGCTGCCAAGTGTTGGTATAGTATCAGTGCTTTTTCCCATCCAGCACAAAAATGAAGTCAGACACATCATCACTTCCAAAACAACTGAATTATTTCCACTCACAAAGTCACTCCAACACTTGCAGTGTCCTATTTGGACAGGTCATGTATTGGGTGACCTGTATTTGTCAGCCTGGTTACTGGAAACCCAGGCAGCAGTGATGGGGATGCACTGCATGGAAAGCCACTCCTGGACTTTGCTAGTGGTGAACTGTTATCTTCACCCCCATTTCTTGCATGTAGATAGTGTGCACTCACCTGTAAAAAACGAAATGCTAATAGCTGTGCACTGCTCTCAACCCATCTGTAAAACCCTGACCACATTAATGGGCGCTGCCTATAAGCACTGCCAGGAATTCTGTGTTTCTGATTCTGTTGATATCCTGCTCCATTACAATGGCCACCACAGCAGTGCTCTCACTGAATGGAGCAATGGGCTGCCCCTGCCATCAGGCAGAAGGGAAAAATCTCTCACATTACACAAAACTGTGATTTTGCAGCACCAGCTTCCTACTGCCACACATAAAACCAGAAAAGGGTGTGATATTTCCCCACCTTATTTTCCCTTCTTTTTTTTCTATTGTGTTAACATAGTAACAGAAATCTGAAAGAAAAATGGTTTGCTTGACAAGCCCTCAATCTTTGCAATGACCTGAAACACATCTACTTACACATGGCAGTAACTGGATGAGTTTAAAAAACAAAACATTTTTTTTACTTTGTAGAAAAACCGAACTCCAGTGAGTAGGCAAACCCTTTAAAACCATGCAAACTACAGGTCAATAATTCAAGTATCAGGCGAGCTCATGCACTGATTCAACAGTTTATATTCATTTGAGAGACAGGTAAAGGCTAGAATAATGTACATTTTACTGCATACTTTACTAAGAGAATCTATCATATTTTCACTGTCTTTATACAGACCTGGCGGTTTATCTTAATTTTTTTTCTGTTTGGTTTCTTCTTTGTAATGTGGGACTAACAAAGGAGACCAAATCTTGTGAAAGGATATTGCTTCCTGATGGCATCTTCCCACTAATGCCATTTATTTTTGTTGGGCAAGAAGCCTCAGCCCAGAACCCATTCAGCTGATTTATGGATATTTCCTGCTGGTTAATGTACTTTGGATCTATCACAAGAAAGAAGGCAGGGAAGACTAAGGCCCCATGTGAATACTTTGCCTGCATGAAAGGGTGACAGGGCAGAGTCAGGAGCTCCTTTTGACATAGTGGCTATTGTTATACTAAACTCAAATACTTAAAGATGGAATGCTCACTTATCCCAACAGTCCTAATCCTTTCCACTTCTACATTAACTAGTCCTTGGAATAGAAAGCAATTTGCACAATTAAGTAAGACATGCAACAATTCAAGCAATTCCAGTTCAGCTCCAAGTTCATAGGGGCTGCACATAGCAGTGAAAAAAAAAATATAAAACACAGAGAGAGCAAGAGAAGAAGGGAAAATTCTTGAGCTAAAAACATCTTCCTGCTAAGAAAAAAGTGAGATCCTTTCAAACCAACTTACTATGATAACTTTTCTGATCATGTGAGCTAGGATTTTTAACAAAGTTTGCCACTCAGCGGTTGGCCCACATCACTTCTAGCCCTGCTCTAACCCAGTTGCACAGATAATAAAACTATCATTTGGAAGTTAATTATTTAATGCACACCTCCATAAAACAGACCACAATTCAGCTGAGCTCCCCTCAGGCAGGCAGCCAGCACATGACCTGTCTCTCTCAACTCCACAGGAGCAAACCCTAGAAAAAAGCTTCAGTACAAGCTCCAGCTCCAGCTGCCTGGTTGGATTTGCTGCCTGTAGCTGGTATGACAGCAGCCACCCAAGGGACTACTATCACCCAGGAAAGAGAGGAGAGAGGCAAAATGGATTTGCCTTCATGCAGAGATCAGACTGGCTGACATCAAACCACATTTTTAGGCTCCTCTTGCCAAGAAATGGAATGGAAACTGGCTCCTCTTTAGGACACAAACAGGTCCTAAGCTGGACCAAAGGATTTTTCTAGCCGTGGGTCTGTATTAATTCTACATCAAGATCTTTTATATCTCTATCTATCTTTCTATACATCTACAAGTGTATCTCAGATGGATTTGCACGAGGCCAAATTCCCACCTCTATTACTGTGGGGTGCTGTTGTGGTCAGCAAAACCCAGAGCTGAACACACCTTCTCTGCCAGCAGCTTCATGCCCTGCTCAGACAAGAGCCAGGGATGGAAACATAATGAGGCACCAGCCACTGCCTTGCCCTGTACCACACTGAGGTGATCAGGCCTATGAGCAAGACGAATCCTGCTTTCCCTCTGGACAGCTCCTTGACAATGCAACCAGAGCTGCTGCTATAGCTGGGAAAGGAAAAGAGGTTTTATTAACAGAGGTGAGATCAACTGGCTACATTAGAAGGGAAATGAAGGATCTGGGCCAGCTGGGATCCAAAGAGAAAGATATTCTGCACTAAGAGGGGAAATGAAAGTTTGCTTGATTTTCCAAACCTGCAAATGAAGAAGTGTCCAACTGCAAATTAATCTGCTGAACCCACTCAACTGACATCAACTGGGGTTTCAACCTTCAGCAGCAAGAGCTGGACAAACTTACATAGATCAAACTTTCATGGTTGGAACTATTGAAAATGCAGTAAAATATCAGAACTTCCACAAATGCCACTCTTAGAGCAATACAAAGGAAAGAAGCTTTGATTTGCTCATGTTGTTCACACGTCCCTTTGAATTAAGAAACAGTCTGGGCTCAGGACAGTTCCCTCACAAACTGTTACAGAATCAAAATCTTGGGCTTCTACAATGAACTTTTCTTTGCTACTAAGAAAATACTTGTATGGATGGATCATAGCCCTCAGGAGCAAGGCACACCTGCTTGTTAATTTTCTCACCTTCCTACACTTTGAACTTTGCACACACATTTCACTAAAGTGGTTTTCCAAATGTCCAGTTGGAGCAATGTTCAGATTCATAGACAGGTCCATGTCCAGGAGCTCCTGCTGCTGAAGTCAGTCCCACATGTCAAGCCCAGAGCCTGGAATTTGTGTTTGCAATATGTGAAAATATTAAGACCAGAAAGCAAAGCTATAAAGCCATGAGGAGTTCAGACTGGCATGAAACATCATGGATGCAAAAACCAACAGCTTCACCCAATTCATTCACTCCATCCTGTGTCTGTGACTATAAAGACCTGGAGGTGCCAAAGCTCAAGGTGATGCTGAGCCCTGACATCTGTCAGGGTGACCCTGCCTTTCTTCTCACTGCTTGAACCAGAATGCTGAGAACCATCGACTTGCAGTGAGCAGCAATCAACTTCCCTTAGTAATAAAACATTCTCTGGTTTATACTATGCTAACACTAAAGACCACACATACTCTAGATGATTTCTTTCCTGGTGATGAATATCAGAATGCATTCCAGCCTAAAAGATTCTTTTTCTGCCTAAGGTAAGAAGTTGTAAGTGAAAGCTATCAATTTTGCACAGTAGACAGAAAGTAGATTAATGAACAAAACAATAAATTGCCTCTTTTAGAAAGGAGATACTAACACATGAGCTGAACATGTGGCAGAAAATGATTCAAGATCATCTTACAGAACTCCCACACATGCTCTTCAGGCAACTTCCAGTGCACAAGAGTCACAAGTACACCAGCCTGTGTCCCACACTTGTGTCTAGTGACACCTATGGGGTACCATGCCAACAAGAACAACACTGAGGTCACCTCAACTTTGTACAGATGGTCAGTAAAAGAAAAGACAAAATATCCCATTAGAACAAAAAGAAATTGTCCAGCAACAGGCCACAGGGATGTTGATAATGACATTACAGGTATATGGGAAAAGAAGTCACAGAATAGTCAGCCTGTTTATTTTCAGTAGTATATGCCATAGGAAACAGACAGAAAGCACCGAAGTGATCCCCTCCTGCTTCTCCCACCTGTCCTCCTTCAGTGGATGTCCACATAGATGAGATAAAAGTACATCCATTTTGATTCCAGGAGAATATTTTAACTCTGTCCACTTACTGTGTTTAAACTGCAGAACAATAACCAACCCGCAATGATTTGTTTAGTCACAGTCTTAAGTTTTACACCTCTATGGTGCCAGATGGATGCTTGATACATTTTCAATACTAAGAGTAACAACAACATGCATGCACCTTACTTATAACTCATACTGAGGAATCTTAAACCAAAACTAATTATGGGATCTGTATCATTGACTTTGATCAATGTTTTTTAACTGAAGTCAGTCTGTTACCTTATTTCACTTGCCCACATCACAAGATACCTCAAACATTACAGAGTGATCCCTTCCCCAGCTCAGCATGGCAAAAGCTTCTGCTTGACCTCCCAGGCCCATCTGATCAAAAACCAGTTGGCTCTTACAATGCTGTTACCTCAACAGGGAGACAGAAATAGAATTAATTGTATTAGCATATGGGAGTTGTGATGTCATTCTCTTCTTTATTCTGGGAGGGAAGGAAACCTGAATTAATTACTATCTGACTAAAAATTACAATCCACTTTTTTAAGATAAGAAACTTTTCTGAGGAAAAGAACGAAGTCAGTGTTTTACCCTGAGGCCAAAAGCAAAGCTGACAGCTTAAACAGACTCTTGAAAGAGCTCAAGGATTGCTCAACCTGGAAGTAAAGGCTTAAGAAAACCTCCCTGCAGATCTCCTGCAAGCCTGAGTTTACGTGACACTCAGCAGTACAGAATTTGCCTGAAGACCTGCCTGGAAACCAGACACCTAGAATGCAAACTTCTGCTGGATGAATGAGTTGAAAACAAAAAAAACCAAAAAAAAACCAAAACAAAAAAACCAAACCGGGGGACACAGCTGGAAGCAAGACAGAGTCCAAAAGAAACAGCAAAAATACTAAAGGGCTCTAGACCAACAACCCAAGTGCAAAGGATCTGGGATTTCACCACAGACCACTCACAAGAGTACAAACATTGAGTCCTGTGGAAAAGGAATTCAAAGTTTTTGCCTCAAAACTGCTATAAAGTAAGAACATAACACAGAAAAAGGTTCTGTAGAAGGAGCAGGAAGTTTTTCATAACTGTTCCAGTTCTACTCCATTGCCAATTGTAACACTGCGGACACATCTTGAACCACAGCTCAAGCACAAACAAAAGCTCATCCCCTCCCTGCACCAATGAAAGACCACACTACAAAGTCAGGCTTTAGCCAAAGTACCAGATCCCCAACACATCCTTCCCCAGGTCTCCTCCCTGGTCATGGCACTGATAGCACACCAACAAATCCCCGTTCTGACAACCTCAACCTGACCACCCCTTCCAAACACATGGGAACACGGTAACAGGACCATCTCCTGTTTGTGCCATGGGTTCACCAGTGACTTCCCATGCAGCTGGCCGGCATTAGGAGAGCAGGCTGGTGCTAATTATCATGCAGAAACAAGATCACAATCATTGAGCCGGCAGCACCAGGCATCTGCTTGCTCCAGAATGATTGCGGCAGCATTCCTCTGCTCTGGTGGTTCCCCAGTGTCATGTTCAGTGGGAAAGGTTGTTACACTTACTATGAAAGGGTAATCTATTAAAAATTACTCACTGATGCAACTGAAAAATTAGTGACATATTACTGAGTATGCCTGTGTAATGCTAGTTCAACAGCAAGACTTAGTTCATGCTGCTGGTTTCTCCTGTGCTTTTTATAGGACCCTTCTCAGCACAACTTACGCACAGAGCTTCTCTCCTCCTCACCTGGACCACATGGGGCTTCCCTTTGTGGAGCTGCTGTGCCTGGCCACACATGTACTCGCCAGTAGTCAAACTGCTGCAACACCCAATGAAATACCAGCAAATCTGAGACCTTTTGCATCCATTTCTGGCAGGTACTGGGATGTGCTAAGCCTGCAGGATGTCCCACAGCCATCTGTGCTGATAATACCTGGTGGATTTTGGAAAGCAGCTTTCCCACCTCTGCCAGCAGTGGGTGGGGGCACAGTCAGCAAAGTGCAGGTAAGACCTGCTCTGTCCTGCACTCACCTGAGCCTGCTTCCAAAACCTCACCACCTCAGCATGAACTGCTAGAAGGCCTCTTTGCTGGCTACAGCCACTTGGCTCCCCTCCAGAAACAGGAAGAGCTCTAATTGTCTTCCTACTAGTTTGGCACCATCAGAGTGTTATTGCTGCTTCTGCATGAGGAGTTTTGCCCGTGGTGGATATTCCTGCTTTAAATGCTCTCATTAAGGAGTGAGGACTTTGTGCAAGATCCTCACATGCAACCCCAGGTCCAACGCCAGCCTCGAGATGGGCACAGCTGACCAGCAGCAAGTGAGGGATCAGCTCGCACTCATTATACATTCAGTCATTGGTTTATTCATCTCAGCCCCAGACAGGTCTTGAATATAAAAGAATTATGAGAAATGAGGCAAGAACAGAGAGGTATTTAACTAATGAAGCTGGGATGGAAATTGGAAGCACAGATCAGCCAAACGAAGGCAGTGGGTACAGAGAGGGAGCTGCCCCAAAAAGTTTAGTCAGGAGTCCTGCATCAGGGTCACTGTAAAAGCTGCACAGAATTTGCTAAGTTTGCAGCAAGAGCTGGGCAGGCAACAGAAGTGGGGCGACGAAAGGGCACAATATTTGCAATTATACTCACACACACAGGGGAGTTGTGGCTCAGTGCAACCAGGCAGGTAGAGGCCACATCTGTCTCAGAACAAGGCAGAATGATTGCAAAGGTTCAGTAAAAGGCTAAAGCTATCACAGGCCCCAACAAAACTGGAAGAGATGAGCTCCAGAGAACTCGACAACCAGAACATAAATACAAATACATATATACATACAACAGTGACAAAATACATGGGAAATATGATAGAAAGAAGAAGCAGCAGAAATGGACAAAAGACCCAGAGCAAGAGGTGGCCTGAAGTGATTTATTTAAGTGATGACCAAAGGCAGTCTCCTATTGGCATCTGGAGCTGGACATCTCTGTGCAAGACCAAACATTGAGGGTGTCACATAGAAAGGGCTCACGGGTGTGCTCCTGGCAGAAGGTCCCACTGGATGGGGGCTTGGGGAGGTGCTGCTGGCCTCCCGAAGGTGGGCTGCACACAGATGCAGGATGCAGCTCCACGCCTTTATCACTGGAGTCAGGTTGTTCCTCTGTGGGGCGCAGGAAAGCTGCGCTCTCCAGCTTTGCAGTAAGCCACTTCCTTTTTTCTTTTTTTAGGATCGCAATTTCTTTTCTCTTCCTCCTCCACCTCAAAAAAGCGGATATTTAATAATTGGGTCGGAAGAGCCTGCTATCCTGAAGCAATGGGTGGTAGTGGTGCTGCACCTATAGTGACATCATGCTGTCAGCCTGGCCAAGTCCTCATCCCATCAGGGCTATTCAGTAAAACACAACTAATTATTCTGCCAGATCCCCGGCCAGATGACAAACTGATTCACGGCACTAACTAGAAGAAAAGAAGGAGAGGAAAATGCACCATTTCCTACGGCTGGAACTACATTAACCTGTTACCCTAAGGAAAACTCTGTCCAAAGTTTTTTCTTGTGGAGGCTGAGCTGTATGCCAGACAGCCAAAATGCATTGCCAGAGACCCCAGTGCTGTGCTATGAAAGTTCATCTGCAGAGCACAGCTTCCATTTGATATCCATCAGTGTTCAGAGGAAAAAGATCTTTTTCCAGAACACCTGCAGAGTATCTTTTATGTCAGAGGACATAAAACTGTTATCAGAAACTGCTAATTGAAATTTAACAAAAGCAAATACCTGGTTTTCTAAGCTGACCTCAGGACACTGAAAACTAAAAGAAAGACCTGAGAGACTGCTGCAAATGAAAGCTTTTACTCAATCTGTTAGTCAATTCACAAGGGAAACTTCCCTGAATACCTCAAGAAGTCTAAAATTACATCATTAAGGCAAGGGCACACCAGTATGTTGCTTATTAATCATTTCCAGGAAGATGACTATCAAAAAGTCATTCTTATTAGCACCACTGCCTGGCAACATGGGGTCCCTTGCTCACTTCAGGGTGGGTACCTTAGATTTCCCTCACATGAATTTCCTCTTTGAGCAAATTTCCACCCCTGCCAGAAGCCTGCAAATCAAATGCACTGTTTCACATGTTCTTCTGACAAAAGAATGAATTCACACAACACCCTACAATTATGACTAATTCCCAAACTCTCATGCAACCATTCTTCTCTGGCAGAAGTGAGAGATACACCTTGTCTAAAACAGTGAGTGCTGCCAGATTTTGCATGTTCACCTCTGCTCCAAAGACGTGCGAGACACTTTCTCTCACCAATGTAACCTCAGGTAGGATGTCAAGGTTCAGCATTGCCCAAGCTGCTCTGAACTTGCTCCTTACATGAAATAATCAAGACTTGTTCACCATTCACGTATGGCCATAGCATCACTCCCTTTTGAAAGTTTGGACGACGACAAAAAGAAGAGATGGTAAAGAAGGAGAGATGGAGGGAAAGAGGACAGGAAGAGAAGTAAGACTCTCATGCCTATCTGGAACACTTAAGCTTGTGTTTGAGATGTGAGACCTCTTCTCTCCACTACATGAAGCAACTGAGAGGAGCAAGAAAACAAAGACAAGCAAGAAGCAAAGCATATTGGAACAAAGCAGGAAGAGATACACACCACACTGGTAAAATCACAGACACAGTATTATTCTTGCAAATTACAATACAAAAGAATAATATCCTAAATGGGAACTATGACACAATGGGGTGAAATACAGCAGTCTGTTACAGCAGCAGAGTCAGTCCACAAGCAAAATTCAGAGCCCTCCCAGCTACCTTTGATTCAATGAGTCCTGTGATCTGCTGCTCCATTCCTCCAAGGGTTACTGATGCAATGTGCCAGATTCCGTGTTTCTTTCCAACTGTTCTGAGTCTCCTGCATCTGATCTCAAAGAAGGGAGCAGAAACAGCTGGAAGAGAGAAACCAGAATGGCATATTCCAGCAGCAACCCTTGGAAGAACAAACAATGACAGCCTTGTGAGACATGCCACTGTACCCCTGGCACGTATGTTTGCCTGTGGAGGAGGATTCACATATCTTCTAGAAGAAACACATGTTGCTCCGGCTAGTCACAGAGTATCAAAGCATCTTTGGACTTAGCATGATCAGGGCCAGCTGAACAGACTGACAGCTCAACAGCACAGCCATGATCCACAGTCATGGGCGCCAGAGAAGTAACGTGTGCTAAGTGCAGCCTAATTCGGGCACCATACTTCTCCTCCAGTGGTACCTTTACTTCCTGAGCAACTCCACCTACTTTGCAGCATATGAGCAGCTTGCAGCCCACAAGGAAACCCAGTCAAGGTCTACTCTGTTTAGGCTTTAAAGTTCCTGTAGATCTAGCTGCAGGCCAAAGGAGGAGGGCAAAACAGCAGGTGAAACAGGAGACAAGAAGGAATAAGCTTCTTCAGAGAAAATGTAGGTATTTGCTGCCAAAGGGGAGGATTAGTAGTGAACATCAGGAAGTCAAGGAAGCAGAGAGCAGCAGGAGGTCACGGCAGATAATGGGGACAGTAGGAGCAATGCTGTTGCTCATCAAGGCACATGAAGAGGGAGAGAAAAAAGCTTGTGCTCTTTCATATGTGCAAGGACTAGAAAGAGGGAGTGAGGAGGTCAGGGAGATGGTGCTAGTGGAGGAAGGGCCATGAGATAAAAAAAAAAGCCTTTGAAAATGAAACATGGAAAAATGATTACAAAGGGAAGAACTGCCAGGGTTGGTGTTAGGACCTCCTCATTTCCACTAGAAAGAAGCAAGACGTGGCAACTCACAGCCAGATTTGGGGAGGGAAGAACAGGAGCACAGCAAGACCAAGACAAAAGGATGTAATTTAAAGGACAGAGTGTCAGACAGAGTCTATCAGATTAGGATGGTTGGGAACTACGTGTAGGAGAGGACAGAAAACAAGTTTAAGGGCTCACAGAATACTTAAGGCAAGACAGACCAAAAGCTCTCTTGCCCGCTTTACATCAGGAATCAAAGGGAAACTGCAACATTTTTTCTGACCACAACTTCCTTATAACCAATTCCTAGAAAGCACGGGTGCACCACATCTCTCCAGGACAGAGTTACCACCACAAGCCCAGTCCTAGCACTCACAGCACCATTTCTAGAGGGGTCGTTCAACTTCACATCCTTTCTTTCCCACACAAACCTACTGCCTTTTAACTGCAAATAGCACTTCCAAGTATCAAGTCACCACGGCAGTAACAAAATGAGTACCTGGAGTATCGCAAGTCTGCCTGTCCCCTGAAGAGTTGGTTGGAGGTGTCCGGTGTCGGTAGACAAGATGTGGTTTATTGTGCTCTTCTTCATACTCCTGTTCCTCAAGCGATAGGAGTGGCTCTACAAAATAGTCCCCATCATCAGACTTGAATGTGCCTAGCTGAGAGGGACCAGAGAGAGGAGCAGGAGGTCAGCTTTGTGCGATGACAAGCCACCTAGCAGCGCTACCCCACAAAGCCAGCAGTTCATGAGGGAGGTGTGCCCAGTTCTGTGGTAACCCCTGTGAAAGCACTGGCTGGAGCTCCAGTTTTGGTCACATTGCTTGCACCTTACAGCCATCCCACTGCTGCTTACAGAGGGCTAATTACTAACCCACAGGCAGGGAGCATGAGAGGGCCATGTCTGCCAGACCCTGTCCTTATGCCAGTGACATTTACCAAGCCAGTCCTGCCCAAAGGGTGACGGTGCTGCTATGTGCTGGAGGCCCCAGTGTAACTACATCATGTGCTGGTTTCACACAGCACATCTCCCTGAGATGGGAGGCTTTTAACCCACATATAAGAACCAGAGGAAGGTGTCCAGCTAGCTAATTCCCAGCTTATGAGAAGACATCAATACTCCTAGTTGCATATAACTATGAATGTAGATATTTGGGGAGTAAATAAAAAAATATCCAAGGCAAAACATTCTGCAGCCATCCCATACTGGGATCCATGGCCAGTACCTGGGAGGGAAGCCACACACACGTGCCCAAGCCTAGGTGAACACATGCACCCAGAGGAGCTCCTGGACTGAATGAAGCCAGCAGAAACCTCCGGGGAGCCCCTGGGATTTTCAGTCCCCTGTGGGACTGAAAGGCACCAGGACAGACAGAAGGGACAGCCCTTTTCGGAGCTTCTGCTCATCCCAGTGGCAACATCACCCCACCGAAGGGCTCCTAGCTGGGGTACCAGGGGCCAGGACATGCCCCTGGTCCGGGGTGCTGGGTGGCTCCGGGGCCAGCGCTGGTGGCAAGCCCGCAGCCACCGCCATCGGCACTCCGGCACCCCCGGGGGCAGGCGGGGATCCGTGCCCGCGTCTGGCCCCTGGACCGCCCGCCCGGGCGTCGGTGGGTGGCATTTTTCCCCCGAAACCCGCGGAGCAGGAGCGGCACACTCCGCAACCCGACCGCCCAACAGCGGCGGGCGAAGCAGCGCGGGCGGGGCGGGCCGGNAGAGGAACTGCTGCCCGAAGGCGGACAGCCTGTAGTGTGCCTTCGTGGAGGCGGCGGCGGCCGCCGTCCAGGCGTCGGGGGCAGCACTGGTGCTCCGCCGGCGCCGCCTGAAGTGGACATCGGTGGGGAAGGGCTCACCGAACTCATTCACTCGGGTAGGAGTCACGATCTCGTACTCGCTGAGCTTCTCCAGCAGCTGGGCTGCGAGGGGACAGACGCATATGCCGCTGAGTGAGGTGGCCGAGCCCCGCAGCACTCCCCGCGCCCCTCCCC